>JADBJO010004559.1:165000-170000 GCA_016801955.1 Conus betulinus
AATCGGGGGACATGTTTCCCTGTAAACATGCAAAGTATCGGTGAAGGAGACACACCAGGGCGAGTACATGTTTCCCTGCAAAAAGATAGTGCATTGTAAACAAGTAAACACACTAGGGGAGTACATGTTTCCCTGAAAAAAATGCAGTGAAGAAGACACACTAGGGGAGTACATGTTTCCTGAAAAAACGCAGCGAAGAAGACACACTAGGGGAGTACATGTTTTAAGAAAAAATGCATTTAGGAACACACAGGAGTACATGTTTCCCTGAAAAAAAAAATTGCAGTGCAGAAGACACTAAAGGGGAATATATGTTTCCATGCAAACATGCAGTGAAGGAGAGACAATTGAGGTTTATATATCTCCCTGAAAAGATGTAGTGAATGAGGCACAATGGAGTCCCAAAGTGACCATTGAAGGATGAAAAAGAGAACAGGACAAAAGCAACAGGAAGAACGATTAACCAAACTAAGTCATGAATAATTAAAATAAGGGAAAGTGTTTGGTGTAAATGAACATTTATTTCCAAATAGATACAACTTTACAGTAAACATGAAAATTCGAACAGAACCAGGAAACTAATGCCTATGGCGTGTTCAAATGAACGGAACGTGTTCAAGCCTACGCTTTAGGATCCAAAACAAATGAATGGGAAGTAAATACATGATATCTTGTCAGTAAAGGATTTAATAATCGCTCTTTAACGTTCTCTTTCTCGTTTTTCCCCATCCCTCCTCCTCCTCCCTTCTCATGTATTGTACTACCCTTTTTTTTTCTTCTTTTCCACTCTTTCCATTCCCATACCTTCCTCCTTCCCCCCCCCCCCCCCCTCCCCTCCCCTCCCCATACAATTTTTTTTAATCATCCAGTAGGGTCATTTTCAGGTCTGCTACGTGAAATTCAGGGATCTCTCCCCGGGAGAATTTTGTGACAGTGTTGAGATCAGTTTATCGCATGGAGATTTGTTTCCCTTCTTTGTAGTTTAGTCTTGGTCTCGCCTTTTGAGATCTTTTTGAATTAAGCTCTACATATATCTAGGATTAGCTTCGCGGACGAAAATTATTGAAGAAGGGGCCCACGTCGACTAGAGGCGTGCTCGTGACTGAGAAGGCCAATGCAGGATAAGCAGGCCCGACCACAGCGGCTGCAGGTAATGGTGTAAGCTCTGCAGAAGTACTGCATCAACCACATTCTTTCAGCGTAATTCTTTCAAAAGCACATGATTATCCTGTGTGGGCATCTACATTTTATGACATGCAAATCCCGATTTCATGACGTCAAATGAATAATGCCAGCATGGTTATTATGAGATAATACTCACTGTTAACTCTTTCTCTTTCAGTGCGAGGGATCATGGCATATTCACCATGCTCCTTATTTCTTTTATCTTTCAGCACAAAACTGACTTCAGTCATAAGAAATAACAAATATTGTAGATTTGAAAGATCTGTTAGTATTATTTACGTCTTTGGCACATGTCCAATAAACACTGAGAAAACACTATCAAAACAGGCCTACAATAAATAGAAGAAAGTTTAAGAATACTAATTGTGCCTTTTCTTTCCCGGTATTAACTGAAATTCAGAAGATCCGTTTGATCCAGTATTTCAATTTGATATAAAACCGGAAGTGAGAGCATTTGACACTGTGTTTCCTGAGGATCTGTCACTCACATGATGATTAACTGAAATCCCCACACCTTCAAGCAAGCCTTGTGTTTTAGGTAAATGTTGCTAGTGACAGAGCTTGCCCTGTGCACCTTTAAAGATAAGTAATTATGGCAGAATTACAATAAGCACTTAAGGTCACCACGATGATCAGCCTACCGCTAGATTCATGTTGCTAGTGAAGACGCATAAAACCTCAGCACCTTTAAAGATAAGTGATTTTTCGAAAAATTATAAAAAAAATTTGGTAGATACCCCCTGATGCCTATCTCCCCCTCCCGACCTTTCTCCTAGAAATTTAATTGACATATTAGTGGGTTTTCATATCCAAAAAAAATTCTAAACAAGGTGTAGGTTGGGATGACCCGGAAGTGAACAGAACGGTGTTCTCATGGAAATAGTAATTGGGTCAGCTTTATTTTGTACAGAAATGCCACGTGTAGCTGATCTGGTGCAACAAAACCCAGAAAAAAGAATGTCCCGACAGGTAATCACAATCCGAAAATTTTACACCAAGCGTCTGTCATCGTACGATGAAAGATGAATGTTAAAGTGGTTGAACTAGGTAAAGTGAGCATAAAAAGGGGGCTCCTAAACTGTAGCTTTGTCAATGTGTTGGTACAGGAACACATACTCAAGCACAAACAGGACAGTAGGACAAAAGAGCGGTGGTTCGTTCGAAACCGTCATCAGACGACGTAACAAGGAAGTCTTATCCTGATCGACTGGCTGCTCTTGATATGGCAACTTTATTCCCCTTTTGTGCAGGACGGTGCTAGTCTATTTCCACCTTGTTGTGATGCAAAAAGTTTCTGCGAACCCCACCGTCTTTTCGCACGCAATTTCTGATGACGACATCAGCTTTACCAAAAGGGTGGAGCTAGTTGATGGGGAGGGATACACATGGCCGAATGTAAGCACATACCGCCCGCTGATCAGTGACGGCACGAGGTATGCCATAGAAACCGTGGTGCATGTAGCCGTCATTCCTCCCATTGTGCTGGGTGGCGCGTCATCATGAACGTCATCAACATGGCGGTGTTTCTACGCCAGGGGCTGTCTGACCGGATCAACGTCTGCCTCTTCAGGTGAAATACATGGCTCGTTGTCCGACCTTTCTCACTATCTAGTGATATAACACACACCAGCTCCCTCGAGATCCAGGCTTTTCCTGGTCGTGGTCCGAGAGCTGGCCATCTGCAGGGAGCAGCTAATGGTAGAATGCCGTAGGGTTACCCATCAGAGGAGAGAGCATGCACAGCCGCTGAGTCACTTTGACAGAGTTTCACTGGTGCCATACTGATACGCGATTCAACACGCGCAGGCACGACGAACTAGAACCCTGTTTCTGTCAAAGGCATTTGTGAAGAATTTGTAGCAATTTTGATCGAAGACTCACTGATGATTTCGTACAGTAATTTTTCATCTCTTAACGGCTTTTGGCCTCAATGAAGTCAAAGACCAGCACGCAGTCGCTTTGTTAAATACGAAATGTTAACACTATTCTACAACTCGAATCCCTAACGTGGACTGGATCCAGTTGTGTGGTCCAGGTCTTTGAAGGTATGTTTATGGATCACTCAGCATTGGATGAAACGTTTTGTAGGGACAACCATCAGCCATAACGAATTCTTAGTTTAGTCTTTTTCTTCTCCTGAAATGGAGTTGAATTCTCCGAAAACGAAAACTGGCTGCCTGAGCGAGGAGGAATGAACAAGCACGCCCCCAAACGCAGCGTGCTTTGCCATGTGGCACCAGTTGTTATCAGGGCAGACCTTGTCGGAGGCCAGATTCTTAATGAAAATAAAACTCAAAGAAATTCTTAGAAATCGATGATTCGAATTCTGAGCTGTATTTGGCTCATGAAGATAGCCTGTGCGTAAGAATTTCTCTCTCTCTCTCTCTCTCTCTCTCTCTCTCTCTCTCTCTCTCTCTCTCTCTCTCTCTCTCTCTCAACATGATCTTAGCTGTCCGTTATGCACGGACGCACGTGAAGGCAAAGTTTTCCATTGAACTGCCTTCAGTAATCTCAGGAATGAGTTTGTTTCCTCCCAGGTATGTACTGAACCATCAATCTTTACACTCATTTTACTTACGGCCTCAACTTAAAAGGCTGTCGTTAAAAAGTTTGCCTGGTACCTTCAAAAGGTTTCAGATTCCCAATCACAGTACGTTTTTAATTATTTGCTGTTTCTTGTGTTTTGAAAGTCTTTGTCATGTGTTTCTTGCCCATGTTCAGTACACTCCTTTCATAAAGAGCCGTGGCCTGTAATGAATAAATTCTCTCTCTCTCTCTCTCTCTCTCTCTCTCTCTCTCTCTCTCTCTCTCTCTCTCTCTCTCTCTCTCTCTCTCTCTCTCTCTCTCGTCCTTTTCCTCCTTCTCATCCTGCTCCATCCCTCTCCGTTTTGAGTGCCTCTCCTTTTAATCCGGCTTTCTCTCCTTCCGTCGCGTTTTCTCTTTCCTTCTCCTCTTCTTGATCATCTTCCCTACCTTGTTTTGCTAAACACAGATGTTGCTGAAGTCTTTTATCTCTAGATTTATAGATCGAAATAATCACACTCACAGACACAGATACACAGAGAGAGAGAGAGAGAGAGAGAGAGAGAGAGAGAGAGAGAGAGAGAGAGAGAGACACACACACACACACACACACACACACACACACACACACACACACACACACACACACACACACACGCACGCACGCACGCACGCACGCACTAACTACTACACCCACCTCTCAAACAAAACCGTGTGCTTGAAAGAGGCCAGTCGTTTTGTGAAATGTTGATGGTGATAGTGATGGTGACTGCTGCGGTCAGGGGTGTGCCGACAATTCGTAGTGATGGTGACTGTTGCAGTCTTCCAGTACCCTTATAGTTGATGGTGACTGCTGCAGTCTGGTAGTGTGCCAACAACAATTCGTGGTGATGGTGACTGTTGCAGTCTTTCAGTACTCTTATAGTTGATGGTGACTGCAGCAGTCTGGTAGTGTGCCAACAACAATTCGTGGTGATAGTGACTGTTGCAGTATTCCAGTACTCTTATAGTTGATGGTGACTGCAGCAGTCTGGTAGTGTGCCAACAACAATTCGTGGTGATAGTGACTGCTGCAGACTTCCAGTACTTCAATAGATGATGGTGATTGTTGCAGTCTGGAAGTTTATCAACAGTTGATAGTGATTGCTGCAGTCTGGCAGTGGGCCATTGTTGATGGTGATTGTTGCAGTTTATTGCAGTGTGCCAACAGTTGGTGGTTATTGTTGTAGCTATGGCAGTGTGCCAACAGTCGATGGTTATTGTTGTAGCTATGACAGTGTGCCAACAGTTGA
>JADBJO010004559.1:180000-194307 GCA_016801955.1 Conus betulinus
CGCACGCACGCACGCACGCACATACACGGGAGTACATGCGCACATAGACACACAAGCACACATCCGTCAATGTTAACCTCGTCAGTGTGTCCCATGCAACCTGCACAATTCGTTATTTTTCAGAAGAGAATCTGACGTTACAAACCATACGCTTAATCATCTCCTATTCAGGCTTTGTCTGTATGTTCCTACCATAAGATCTCCTCGTGGTCCCCTGAAAGCAGGAAGCAGTTTGATGGCATGTTTGAGTCAGAATCTGGCGACACAGTGCAGCAGAAATTTGATATGCTTTATTCTGTCTTGAAAGAGAACACGCTCAGATTGAGTCCTAAATATACCAGAATGGAAATTTCATCATATCATATTGTAGTACATGAAAAAAAAAAGTAGGGCTTGATATCAAACGCCAAAATATGAAATCGGCACGCGAGTGTCTATTTGTAATTAACACACAGACATTGCATGGTAGTATTACTCGGATTGAATAAAAAAAAAAAAAAGAAGAAGAAGAAGAAGAACTCGGGGTTGAATAAGAAAGAAGAAGAAGAAAGAAGAAGAAGAAGAAGAAGAAGAGAAGAAGAAGAAAAGAAGAAAGTTTGGAAACATTTTGAGGAGGAAGGTCCCACAGGTAAACAAAATAGATAAAGGAACGTGGAAAAACAAGGAAAAAATAAATAGGAAGGGGGGGGGGGGGGGGGGGGGGGGGGTGAAGAGGTTGAAAGACCAACAACAAAAAAAAAACACTAAAAAAAAAAAAAAAAAGAAATATGCCGACTTCTTTGCGAAGACAAAGTGGGTTCATACAACTAGGATTACAAGCAAGAGAGAGAGAAAAAAAAAAAGCTTCCGTGTTTTTGACAGGTTAGCAAACACACTCTGTATACGAAAAAGTATGGTTGTTGGCCTTTGTTTGATGTCATCCTAAACAAAACTTTCAAGATTTCTTTTCAACGATCAGACAGACACAGCAACAAACAGGAGAGCCACGAATTTTCCGGTAGTACAAAAAATCAGATGCCCAGCGTCGTTCAAAAAGATGAGTAATATATAGTAAATAAAAAAAAAAAAAAAAAAAAAAAAACCGTTTCAGGATGCTTCAGCTCATTTTCAAAACGTCGTTAAAAGACTCTATCAGACTTTGTTTTACGATGTTTCAAATCTGACGTTTAGACGTATACGCAATTTACGGACCAAACACTGCCGTGGCTTTACGTGTACCTGTCTTAGTGAATTTACGGTTAGGCGTGTTATTTTTCCTTAAGTCTGTTTGATGAAGAGCTTTTACATAAAGTTGCGCCATCTGCAGACGCTAGGTGTGTGAATGTTTTTGAGTTTTTAGATTCGCTATCAAGTGGTCGTCTTGTTAAAGTAAATACTTACCTTTGCAAAGTCCATGAGTAGTATTCCTTATCTGTATTGTAGATGTTCATCTGTGATGCCTCTCGCTCTATCAATTCTTTTTTTTTTTTATCTTCCACACTGTCCAACTGTCCCACTCACCTGCTATCTATCTGTCCCCTACCCCCGTGTCACACACACACACACACACACACACACACACACACACACACACACACACACACACACACGCGCGCGCGCGCGCGAAGATGACCAACAATAATAAATCGCATTCAAAGGTGGGGAAGGGTGAGCTCGACTGGGGTTGCAGGCTAGAGAATATTACTCTCTCTCTCTCTCTCTCTCTCTCTCTCTCTCTCTCTCTCTCTCTCTCTCTCTCTCTCTCTCTCTTCTGGTGCGTACACGCAAGTTACCATGATACGAGACACAAAATACTGAACACCTGTGATGTCCAGTTTTAGCAGAAAGTACTCCTCACCATCTTGCACCCTCCATCTCCTCACGGCGGCTAACAAAGATTTCCACATGATGCATATCATGTGATGGATTTCGCTGCACTATTTGTAGACAGCTGGGATCTGGCTTTCGCTCAGCTTAAAACCAGGCCGTTTGTATTCACCCGTGGGGTGCAACTGCGTTTCTGTTTGTCAGGCGCTGAAATAAAACGAAAAGGGTGAATAACTGTGTTTTAAATTAGCGTTGAGCATGTTTTATTTTGAAGGAGGGCGATATGACTTGGAAAGATTGGTTAACCCACTTTTGAATTAAATGTAAACACCCATTTCATTAAATGTAGACACCCATATCAGACGACCTCGCTAACGAGATATTACCCGGAGAGATACAGAGAAGGGAACCTATATAATACTGTACTGATACCAACAGGACGACAACGAAAACGTGAGCTGAGAAACCACCCTTTGTTACGTCGGAAATTTACGGATCAAGCAAGATAACCTGATTCCTTTTCTATTTCCGACAGTGTTAGATACACTTGGTTGTTATTTGATATGGCGATCATGCTGCTCATTACTCCTCCAGGCGTGTTTACCGGCACATGGTTCTTCCTGTCCATGATAGTTTCTGGTCAGTGTGTGTGAGGGGGAGAATGTGGAGTAGAGGAGGAGGTGGGGGTAGGAGTGGGGCTTAACACGGGCGCTGGTTATTAATCTGAACAGATTGTCAATGACAATGTGATCTAGTTCTTCCAGACTAACGACTTACCATGAGAAAGGTCTCAGAACCTGTGCCAAAGGCACAGTGCTGTTTAGACAAGATGACGGTGCCTTTGGCTCAGGCTCTGAATCTTAAGTGCAGTCCACACACACACACACACACACACACACACACACACGCATGCACACACACACGCGCGCGCGCGCACGCGCGCGCACACACACACACGTGCGCACGTTCTCGCACGCACGCACGCACGCACGCAAGCACGTACGCACGCACATTTAATACTTTATCAATGACACGTGATACTTAATACGTGAAAACCTGTGACATCAACCATTAACAGAAAGTACTCTTCCCCACCCATACTCCCACCTCCCATACCACAAAATTCCCCAGTACAGCTGACAAGCTCTTCACACGTATATCTCAAGCTGTGGATTGTATTGTATCATTCATAGACAGCTGTCATCTGCATTTCACCTGGCAACAAATCAGAACGTGAGTATTCACCTGTCAGGTGCATGTGAGTGTAGATTATAACTCGGCAAATCCTATCTGTGAAAATCAGCGAAATGCGATTAGTTTTAGTTGTTGTGGCTGTTGTTGCTGTCGTTGTTGTATGAAATTTGCATCGTGTTGACTATTGTATGTTATGCTTACTATTACCACAAATCCGGCGATAGACCACAAGGATTCTTACAGTAGATGCACCCACCTCCTGTCTTTGTCGCTTACTTTTGGATTTTCATCGCTTGTGAATGATTTTTATTGTATAAAATGGCATGCACATTTATCAAGTTCAAAGTAGAATGCTTGTAAGCGCAGATCTGACAGTACAATGGTGCAACCCATTATAAGATTATGTACTGACACACCTGGTACCTTAGGCTCAGCTTATTGAGGTGGCGTTCTAGGACCCCACAGATTCCGTGTTCTCTCTCTGGATATTTCTCAGAGATGAGGGAACCAGTAGAACAACCAGCAGTGCTGCTGCAATTTAGGGTCTCCAAACACGACAGAATTGAAATCCCAAAGAAAGTGCTGACACTACCATGATCCACACCGTCGCAGCATGGCTGTTTTACAGATAAAAACAGGGGAAAAAAGAAGAAGCTGCATCTCTGTGTGAAGGGTGTTGAAGTGGAAAGTAAATATGGCGAATCACTGCGCTCAAAGGAACATTGAGCATATTCTGTTTTCATGGAGGACTCGAACGTGTGACTGAGAACGATTGATAAAGCTGTGTTTGAATTAAATGCACAAACCCATAGCAGATGATCTGGCCCATGAGACATCCCCCTCCCCCCAGAAGAGCGGGAGAAGAAGACCTATCCAACACTATACTCAAAACCACCAGAACGACGACGAGAAATCAAGATGCGAAAACACCATAGTATTTAATATGGAGGTCCATGGGTCAAGCAAAATGATGCAATTATAATTCCTTTTCTTTTTCCAACAGACTAGGGTACTGTTCGCTGATACTGGTTTTGGTGATCATGCAGTTGACTTCATCTCCACGTTTGTTTTTACCATTACATAATACCGTCAATCCACGCGAGTTTCTGGTCTCTGTGTGAGTAAGAGAATGAGGAGGAGGAGAGGAGGCGGTGGGGATGGGGTATATAGAGGCTCAACATGTGGGCTGGCTAGGAATCAGGACAGATAATCTGTTCTATGATCTAAATATTTGTCCGTTCGACCAGATTAACTCCATGCCCTGGGGAAGGTCCGTGTATGCCAGTTTCAGAAACTGCACCAAAGATACAGTGCTGCGTCTCACAAGAAGACGGTGCCTTGAGGTCAAGCTCTGAATCTTAGGTGCGATGAATTTTCCTCTAAGCCTGTGGGCGACAGAAGCACAGGACTGGCAGAAACTACTAGAAGATACAACATCCAACTTGCGGATAAGTGGATTGTGCCCTTGGTACACACTGTTGTCTGAATGCAATGCCAGATTTACGAAGTATCCCTTGGAAAAGACTTAAAACCGAGAAGGTTTGTGTGAACGCACACACCAAACCCCAAACCCCAAAAGTGCTTGAGCCACGCCATTCAGTCCTTGGTAGAAATGAGGTCCATCATGTACCGTTTGGACACACACACACACACACACACACACACACACACAAACGCACACACGCTCGCTCGCGCGCGCGACGCGCACACACACACACACACACACACACACACACACACACACGACGAAGAAATATACCAGGATTTTGTGTTGTTTGAGTTATCAGAAGGTGTTGGATGGACTTTATATTCGCATATTTACTTACCTTTAATTTACCTCACACTCCACCACTACAACATCATCCATGTTTTTATCTGAGAATGAATCTACTCCTCGAAAAAAAAAATACTTTCGTTCCGATTGTACGCAGCAGCAGCATAGTTCTAAATGATGACATCCAAACGTCTTTTTTTTCTTCAGTTCACCTTTCTTAGGTCCGTACTTCGACGCATTACAACGAGAGTCCTTCGGTCACACGGATATCATACCGCTCCACGCAATTTGATTAACCTAAATCACCACGTAGGGTCCAGGCACGCACTGGGCATTCGATTAAAATGTCTGGGGACATAACTGCTCCGTATAAATGCCACTATATAATGGCCATCAGACGCAGCACAACAGAACCTTCGTTAAAGGAAAAAGTCCCCATGGATGCACCAGCCTGTATTTCATGACTGCAGAGCGAACTGGAAGAAGAGACGCCCAGCTTCAAGCAAACTGCTGCGCGCATCCCGCAGCCTAGCGTGCTGTTTCGCTGACCGGTTTAAAACAGTACAACTTCAGACACAACCACGATCTTTCCACGTGGTCTTGCGTGCCTTCCGACAAGAATCCCGGGTTGCAGTCTTGCCCGCTGTCAACAGGACTTTCCCTGTGGTCAATGGATCTTTCCTGACCATCACCGAGCCAAAGGGCAGGCATGAAGACCACCAGGAGGAAAGAGGACAGAGAAACTACAGAGAATGCAGCACCGCCAAGGGTATGTGACTCAGCGCGGACTCTTCACTATACTGACGGCCGAGCTGACCATAGAACCAACATACAGGCCTATATTGAATAACGAAGATAGATCCTTAAGTCCTCTTCAGACACCGGGACCGAAGTGTTATCTATGTGGTTCCATACAAGACTATTAGTGATATCAGTTCTCATACTCACTGAAATGTTAAAAAAAAAAATTAGAACCAAAACTGTGTTTCAAACAAAACACACCGCAGTAACGACCAGTGTAGTGGTACCAAGCTGTCATATCGTAAATACCACGATGGGTTGAAAAGTTGTGTATGCCGGTACAGGTCTTACTGTTCCGGTTTACAGACAGTGAATCAAGGGACTGAACTGTGTTTAGAAAGCGTCCTCTTTTGGTGAGCGATTTGAAGCGTCTCATGGAGTGATTATGGCTCGTGGTCAGACTTACCCATCTTATGTGACAGATGGAAATGCACATGTGCCGATATTTACCCCAAAGGGAGGGGGGGGGGGGGGGGGGGGGGGGGGGGGGGGGGGGGGGGGGGGGGTTCTAGACCATACCCACAAATCACGCCCCGGGAATAGCTTTTGAACAAAGTGTGGAATAATTCATGCTCAGATCAAGAATCCTTCCCCCACCACCACCACCTCCCCTCAGGTGCAATGTGTTTTGATTGATACGTTTTTCCGTTTGGGACACTTTGCAGATTTTGAAAGAACAGAGTAATTTTGCAAAATAGAAAAAAAAAGAGAGAGAGAGAAGAGAGAGAGAGAGAGAGAGAGAGAGAGAGAGAGAGAGAGAGAGAGAGATTGGGATTTACTCCCCGTGGGGTTAGTTTTGGGACACATCCTCTCTCATCCGCCGAGAAAAAGATTTTGGACGTGGAGTAATTCCAGCACGTCACACCGGTACCCACCACCTCTCGTCGCCAAACGTCCATGGTTCAGACGACGAAGAACATTAGCATGAAAAGCGTATACAAAGACTGTGAACAAATGACACGAACAATTTCCACTCCCCCACACACGATACTGGTAAATTACAGGGGAAAAAAAAGAAGAAGAAGAAGAAGAAAAGGAAAATGAAGAGCAAGAGTAGAACTTTGTGAAAACGAACTCTTATCACATCACTCCTTCCCCGCAAATTATTTTTGTTATTATTGCTTTTTTTTTTTCATGTGGCAAGATAGCCTGAAGCAGTAATACCTTATGAATTAAACGATTCAATCTGTAACCAGTGCGTCCGTCTGTCGGCTATGCCTCCCTGTTGTAACTGATAATATTTGACACAGAGATTAATCTCTTAGATGACCGACAAGTCACACAGTGTTCATCTCTGATCAGGGTGACAGTTGGCGTGTGTGTGCATGTGTGTGTGTGTGTGTGTGTGTGTGTGTGTGTGTGTGTGTGCGTGTGCGTGTATGTGTGTGTGTGTGTGTGTGTGTGTGTGTGTGTGTACAAACGTGCCAGCGTGCGCGCCCCGCGCGCGTGTGTGTGTTTGTGTGTGTGTGCGCGCGCGCACGCGAATGAGTGTATGTATGAAATGAGTGTGCGCATGTGTGTATGTGTGTGTGTGTGTGTGTGTGTGTGTGTGTGTGTGTGTGTGTGTGTGTGTGTGTGTGTGTGTGTGTGTGTGTGTGCGTGTGTGTGTGCGCGCGTGTGTGTGTGTCTGTGTGTGTGAATGAGTGTGTGAGTGCAGGTGTATATTTGAGTGCATGCATGTGTGTGTGTGTGTGTGTGTGTGTGTGTGTGTGTGTGTGTGTGTGTGTGTGTATGTGTGACCTATCCTGGCGAGCCTAACATGACTTGTTCTTTTACGAAGAAAGATATGGGATTTAAAGTGCGTGCAGATTGTTGTTGTTTTTGTTATTGTTGTTATTGTTCGTGTTGTTCTTGTTTTTAACCATTTATATACGGTATCTCACTGTAAAAACCACCCGAGAGCCTCACAGTGATTTGGAGGTAACACACAGGTTGACTTCCAACACAAAATCTCCCTGAGCCAGCGTACGGGGATTGCTTCCCCATTCGGACACATCCTGCACACGTTTGCACGACGGCGATTCCTGTTGTGTTTTACTGTGGAGGGGGCCTGATGGAGCGATGGAGGAAGCTTTGTTCTCTTAATCCATTTAGGGTTCTTAGAGTAAACCACAACTGGAATCGCCGTCTGCAAACGTGTGTAGGATGTGTCCGAATGGGTAAGCAATCATTCCCAGTGCAGCGCGCAGGGTTTGCATCCCTGTCCTTGTAGATACTGTTTCCACCAAGTTCAAGCTTGCAGACTCGGCTTTTCCCTGACGTTTGGGGAGTGTGAGAATACCGAGGGCGTCTTCTACCAATCAGAAGCCGTTACTATTTTTTGTGCATTGGACAAACAACAACAACAACAAGAAAAGAAAGAAAAGAAGGCTGAAGTTAATTCAGAACGATTTCCCCTTTAACCCCTGGCCTTTTGAGACAACATTCATTATGTCTGTATTGAAGATGAACTGGGTTTTAAAGGGAAAGAAGTTGATTTGGATTCTAAATTGTTCAAACTTCGTTTTTCACCGCTTTCGTTTTCATTCCAAACTTCTGTCGTGTACTGACGATAGGTTTGCAATGAGAAAAAAAAGAATTTATACTGGGTCCATCTCCTCTTTATCAAAACGAGGTGAAACGAAGACTGAGACTGCCAAGCCTCATATTTTCTTGCATTTGGTATAACATTTCATTGAAGCAACAGATTGCAGTTTATGGGATTGTTAATTTACGCAATGCATAGGCTCTGTTAGCATGACATTTTATTCAAGCAATGTATTGACATACTTGTTGTGATGTTTCATTCGAGTAATATGTTGTCCACAATGGATGTGATACTTAAGTAATGTATTGACACAGTTGATGAAACATTTCATTGAATTATTGGCACAGTTCCATAGTTAATGTAATATTTCAATCAAGTAATATCTTGACCCAGTTAATGCGAGATTTCATTCAAGTAATGTATTGACCCAGTTTATGTGATATTTCATTCAAGTAATATCTTGACCCAGTTTATGTGATATTTCATTCAAGTAATGTCTTGACCCATGTCAATCTGTATGACCCAGTTTATGTGATATTTCATTCAAGTAATGTATTGACCCAGGTAATGTAATATTTCATTCAAGTAATGTATTGACCCAGTAATGTAAGTAATGTATTGACCCAGGTATGTATTTCAATCAAGTAATGTATTGACCCAGTTAATGTGATATTTCATTCAAGTAATGTATTGACCCAGTTTATATGATATTTCATTCGAGTAATGCGTCGAGTATCACTTTATTTTTTTTTATCTTAAAACTGCTTACTCTAGTCCAGCCTTTAATTTGGTACGGTTTTTTGGATTTGACTTGTTTTATGAAGACTGGAAGGGTGGGAGTAGTGCGGTTTTTTTTTGTTTGTTGTTTTTAAATAAATGTCAGCGAACCGCCCAGAGAAACGTGGACAAACGAGTCACAAGACAAACCACAACGCGTTTCGACCTCTTAGGTCTTCTTCAAGTGCAACAACGTTTCTCTGGCGGTTCGCTGACATTTATTTAAGATTTGTTTAGATTTCCGCCTGCAGTCGTTTCACTTTGCAACTAGATTTGTTTGTTTGTTTTCAAAGTCCCAATACAGTAATGTAAACTGTTCAATAAGATGTGGACAGCGTCGAATGCTGTTCGCTTACAGCGAAATAAAAGATCTGGTGATGAACATCACCAGCGGCTATGTACTAGAGGAGCCAGAATCAGCAGCGTAATACTAATATCACTGGAGGTGGGTAGAGGGGTGTACGGGAGGGCATGGGTTGGGCGACGCGGTGTGAAACAACAACAACAACACAACAACAATAGCAACAAGAATCAGTGCCATCAATCTAGTGTATTCTCTCTCTCTCTCTTTCTCTCTCTCTCTCTCTCTCTCTCTCTCTCTCTCTCTCTCTCTCTCTCTCTCTCTCTGTTGAACTGGCATTAGAAGTAATCAGGTGTGGGAGACATGGTGCAAGGTTCACATATGATTTTTCTGAGTTATTCATTTTGTTATTGGCAGATGATGTAGTTCTATTGTCTGAAACCGTTGTTGGATTACAGACGCAGTTTAATAGTCTACACCGCGCAGCCTCAGAACTTCATTTGAATGTAACATGACCAAAAAGCATATAGTGGTGTTTAGAAAAGGTGAATATTTGGCCGACAGAGAAAAGTGGACTTATAATGGGATCCTAATACTGTGGTGAATATATACAAATACTTGGGAATCTATTTTTCTACTAGGCTGAGTTTTACTGCAGCATGCCGGGATCTTGTGAGCAGAGCCAAAAGGGCTTTATTATGTGTTTTACAAAATTTGTCCAAATTGAAGAATAATTCTCTTGATCTTTATCTGAAGTTATTTGATGCTCTCAATTCAACCCATTGTTCAATATGGTGCAGAGATATGGGGTCTTGAAAATGCAGCTCTTTATTCTGAAAAATTACACATGTTCGCACTTAAAAGATTTTTAGGAGTGGAAATGAGAACACCAAATGACCTCATTTATGGGGAGACGAACAGGTATCCTATATATATCAATTCAATTGTGCAGTGTATGAGATACTGGTTAAAATTAACACGACTAGAAGAGAGTAGATTACCACGGAAAGCCTACAGAATGTTATTTGACTTAGATGCACGGAATAAAGAAATTGGGTCTCAAATGTTAGATGCAAATTATATAGTATGGTTTTGGTTACGTATGGGAGAACCAAGGTGTTGAAGAAATACGTCAATTTTTGTATCATTTTAAAGACAGATTGACATTGTGTATGTGGCAAGAATGGGATTTCCATGTGAATAACAGTGAACGGTTTCAAGTGTATATAGAACATTTTGTTCTGTAAACGATGATAAAATCTATTTGAAGTTGAATTTAGACAGGCATTTAAAATTTGTATTGACAAGGTTTAGACTTGGCGTGTCTGAAATTGCGTGTCACTACTATCGTTATAGATTACATACAGAAAAAGATTTGATTTGTCCATTGTGTAGAAATGCCAAGGAAGATGAAGTTCACTTTCTTTTATGCTGTCCTGCATTAGCTAATGTACGAAAACAGTACATACCTTTGAAATTCTATAAGTATCCAAGCCCAGTTTCGATTGAGTTTACTGTTAGCATCTAAGAATGAAAACATTGTCAGAAAATTATCAGTATTCTTATATAAAGCGTTTAAAATACGATCTGTTGCTGTATCTTAAGATCTTGTAATACATAACATGCACTTATGTCTGTGTGTGTATAGATACTAAGGAAATCTTGCAATGTTCGAGAATTGAAAAGTGTACCCCTTCAAGAGGGGCAATGGCCTATGCTTGAATAAATTATCCGAATCCGAATCCGAATCTGTGTGTGTGTGTGTGTGTGTGTGCTGGGGGAGGAGGCGGGGGTGGGGTGGGGGGGGAGGGAGAGGGCGGTAGGGGGTAAAGTATGGCCCTTCAGCGGTTGGCGCTGAAGAAGTCGGCCGGATTGCCGACGAAAGCTACGCACACAGTGAGTAGCCTTCTTTAACTGAGTGACTTGTTCAGTCTGGTAGCCATTATAGATTTGACTGATCATGTGCAGCTTCAGTATTTCCATCTGTACAGTATATGTAGCATTGCAGATGGAAAACTGGCGATCCAGAATAGCGATCAGAAAATGTTTTCCGCTTTGTGTAGCCTGTCGACGCTTTTTCACACGTTTGCCTCGATTATGAAATAACTTCCGGTGGCACCTCCAGTTTACATGCTGTATTTCTGTCATGGATGTATTCGCGTAAACCACACGTTCACAGAATTAAAAACTTTCGCCGAAGATGTAACGTTTTCACCACCAGTGTTTTGTTTGTTTGCTTCTTTCTTTTTCTTTCTTGTTTGCCTGCTTGTCTGTAAGCAAAGTTATGCATAAAACTGCCGCACTGGTTTCTACGGAATGTTGTGAAAAAGACGAAGCCTGGCCAACTGATCAATCTGAGAGATGTTGGCTCCGATCCAGATTATTAAGGGCGGATCCGAAATCTGTTCAGCAGGATTACGCAAAAAGAAAGAGCCCTTTCTGATGCTGAAATCCTGTATGCTCAGATTGAGAAGGAGCCACTGTCTTTGCTTACAAGGAGATCCATGACTACGTGTATGGACGGAGAGTAACAACTGAGACTGATCACAAACCCTTGATCTCCGTTGTGAAGAGCCTCTCCACGCTACCCCTGCACGACTACAAAGGATGCTGCTCTAACTACAGAGATGCAGCCTGGAGTTTGTCTATAAAAAGGGAAAAGAACTGTTCCTTGCAGACACACTCTCAAGAGCATATCCTGATGAAACTCCAGAAGAGGCGGATTTCAACTACGATGTCAACGCAGTCCTGTCCATTTTCCCTTCCAGAATGACTGAGCTTCAGCAGGAAACACTTGTAGATCCTGCCTTGCGAAAACTCGCGAAAGTCATGAGAGACAGATAGCCAGACCATGCACATGGTGTGCCAAAAGAAATCAAGCCTTTCTTCCCATTCCGAGAGGAGCTGGTAATTGAAAATGACATTATACTGAAAGGACAAAGAGCAGTTGTCCCCAAGTCTCTGCAGTCAACCTATATCACCATCCTTCATCAAGGCCACTTGGGCCCAGAGCACACAAAGAAACTGGGTAGTGATGTTGTCTTCAGGCCGAACATGCGCCAGGACATTGAGAATACAGTCTCTCGGTGTTCTGCTGGTAACGGGTTTTTAAAAAAATCACCAGCAGAAACAGCCACTCATAAATCATCCAATGCCTGACCTTCCTGGGCCAGTCTCTCAGCAGACATCTTTGAGTGGGACAACCATCAGTGTTTGGTAGTAGTGGGCTCCTTCCGCTGGCTAGTTTAAACTAAGTTGGCTGAATTTAAACTAATCTCCAACATGTCTTTGTGTTCAGTGATCACTAAGATGAAAAAAACTGATTGCCACCCATGGCATTCAAAAAAAAAAAAAAAAAAAAAAAAAAAAAAAAAAAAAAAAAAAAAAAAAGAAAAGAAAGAAAGAAAGAAAAGAAAAAAGAAAAAAGAAAACTCACCACTGACAACGGCACACAGTTCACCAGCCGAGAATGCCAGACAGTGGATCTTCACTCACACTACCACTGCCCCAAATCCAGTGGACTGGCTGAACATGCTGTCAAGCAGGCAAAACAACTATTGGGGAAAGCAAGACGGATCACCACTGCTGTCATGTTCGGCCTCCTCAACCTAAGAAACACACCCAGGGATGGTATGGGCTCACCTGCTCAACGTTTACTGTCCAGGAGGACCCGCACAACACTCCCGACCTCTTCAAAGCTGCTCAAACTCAAGCCGCTGAGTACAGCAAAGGTGTCCTTGCCGCTGAAGAAAGCTGGTCAGCGACAAAAGAAATCCCATGACAAGACTGCGAGGGATCTAAGACCATTGAACCCTGGTGAAGTCGTCAGAATGCAGACGGACAAAGGCTACCAACGCCTCGCTACAGTCAAAGCTTCTCGTGATGCACTCAGAGACTTGATCTGTTTCTAATTGTAAGAATAATAGTTCCACATACTACACTTTTTTTTTTTGTTTTTTTTTTATCTCTACCCACTGAGACTGGCAAGGAGGGCATTTTCATCACTATACATATATTTTATTTTCTTCAGTTCAAGATCTATTATAATGTCCTCGGCAAATGTTTCGTTTGTTTGTAACACTTGAATTTTCTCTTGATTTTCGGGTTCCATTTCTTTAAACTTGTGACATAGTCAAGTGGTGAAGTCTGGTGTTGAGATCACCTCAGTGGTCAGTTTTTGCTTAGTTAACAAAATCAGTGGCTAAATCCAGATGGACTTTATTTCAAGATGGTTTTCGTTATTGACAGGAAACACTTTTCCTTTCTTAGAAAAAAAAAAGAGTAAAAGGAATACTAATTGTTTCTCAACTGAACCAGAGACTGGGGAATCTAAATATGCCTCACCGATATGTTTGTAGCACGTGGACATAGGAATGAATTTTGTTTGTTTGTTTACAAACAATTTATGAACTTTAAGTTGGCTATGTTTGAAGTTTTCATTTAATTTCAGCTCATCTATTTGTTGTTCAGATTCTGTCTTTTGAGAAAGGAAATGTAGATGATTTTTGTGTACGGTTCCGGTTGCCAGACGCACCAGCCAACTGGCAACAAAGACACAAGGAATAAAGGTTCTTCTTCAAAATGACTAGCTCTTTGTAGCATCATCATTGTTTCCTATTGTGTGTATGTATGTATGTATGTATGTATGTGTGTGTGTGTGTGTGTGTGTGTGTGTGTGTGTGTGTGTGTGTGTGTGTGTGTATGTATGTATGTATATGTATGTATATGTGTATGTATGTGTGTATGTATGTATGTATGCTTCTTTGTGTGTGTGTGTGTGTGTGTGTGTGTGTGTGTGTGTGTGCGTGCGTGCGTGCGTGCGTGCGTGCGTACGTGCGTGCGTGTGTGTGTGTGTGTGTGTGTGTGTGTGTGTGTGTGTGTGTGTGTGTGTGTGTGTGTGTGTGTGTGTGTGTGTGTGTGTGTGTGTGTGTGTGTGTGTGTGTGTGTGTGTGTGCGTTTTTGCTGAAATGTTTCAGCACGTTTTGATCTAGATACAACACAAACGAAATGCGACGGGGCAAGCCTCTTCAAATCATTCAAGACACTAAAGTATAACGGTACGGTGCGTGTCAGCTTTAAACCGTTGCACAAAGCTGGGGAACCCAATATGGCCGTTAAATATTTCAA
>JADBJO010004560.1:10000-17500 GCA_016801955.1 Conus betulinus
TTTTCTTCTTTATGGAATATCTCAGAAAGTACTTGGCCGGTCTTTCTGAAAATTTGTAGGTATGTTCATTATGGGTCACAGATGATGCCCGATGTAATTTTACCGTTATAGCCGTTACTAACGGCTACAACGGCCCATAACGGTTTTTCTTCTATATGGAATATCTCAGAAAGTACTTGGCCGATCTTTCTGAAAAATTTGTAGGTATGTTCATTTGGGTCACGGATGACGCCAAGTGTTACCAGAATAGATTTTACTAACGGCTATAACGGCCCAAAAAAAGTTTTTCCTCTTTATGGAATATCTCACGCGCATAGTTGTCGGCCCAGTTTTCCTCATTTTACAACTTCCCATACTGAAAAGTACTTTTTCCCTTATTCCGAGCCCAAAAAAACCTTATACATTACGGAAAACGCAAAAAAACATAACAAAGATTGCTGTGAACACAATGTAATACTCAGTAGGCCTATCAGGCAGAACTTCTTCACACACACACACACACACACACACACACACACACACACTCTCCTTGAGGTGTCGCCCACTACCAACTCGAGACTTTTTTAGCTGCAGGGGGGTTCGCAGCCATTCTCGATTCAAACAATGCACACATGGAAGGTAATGAAAGAACCGCGCATGCGCAGATTACCGGAACAATAGAAAAGAATTGTTTTCTGCGCATGACCGATCATCTACTTAGTTCGTTCCCGTTTCAGTGCTAAGAGACCGTGTCGTCTGCTATGAAAATTTTGTTCACCTCGCAGTTTGCCTCAGTGATTTAAGATTTGCCCGTACAAATCGGTTTTACCCGTATTGAAACTTGTATACGGCCGTACAGACCCTAAATCGTAGGTTTCCGGACAGCAATACGGGAAAGCCGTATAGGTTGACACCTATGCACGCGTATTCAAGATAAACTGGGAGGACGTTTATATGCTTTTGCATCTTGTTTTTTTTTCACTTTTGTTTCCGTTTTTTCCACTCAGAAATTTGTTCTAGTGTGACGCAGAGTCTTGTTATGCATCAAGTCCTGTCTATTTGTTTACGATGAACTCGGCAGACTCTTTCAAACAGCTCGATAATGTGCAGACACTTCAACAGCTGGATAATCTGGCAGACGTTTCAAACAGCTCGATAAGGTGCAGACACTTCAAACAGTTAGATGATCTGGCAGACTCATTCAAACAGCTCGATAATCTGCAGACAACTTCAAACAGCTGGAGAATCTGCGGACATTTCTCACAGCTGGATAATATGCGGACATCTCAAACAGCTGGATAGTCCGCGGACATTGCAAACAGCTGAAAAATCTGCAGACATTTTCTCAAAGCTGGATCAAACAGCTGGCTGCAGACATTTCAAACAGCTGGATAATCGGAGACATTTCAAACAGCTGGATAATCGGCAGACACTTCAAACAGCTGGATAATCGGCAGATATTTCAAACAGCTGGAGAATCTGCGGACATTTTAAAACAGCTGGAGAATCTGCAGACAACTTGAAACAGCTGGATAATCTGCAGACAACTTCAAACAGCTAGATATACTCTGCGGACATTTCAAAGAGCTGAAAAATCTGCTGATCCTTCAAACAGCTGGATAATCTGCGGACATTTCAAACAGCTGAAGAATTTGCAGACACTTCAAACAGCTTGACAATCTGCAAGACACTTCAAACAGCTGGATAGCTAGCTCTTCAGTAAGATTTATAGTTTTGTTTGTTTGTTTTTGTTTTTTTTTTTACTGGATAAGCATCTCCGTGTGGTTCAACGTGAAATCTCTTGATGCTGAACTGACGACATTGGAAAGGAAAAAAAAAAAAAAAAACGTTCGACACTCAGACTGTACTCCAGTAGCACTAGTATATTGTCATATGTGCAGGGATGGCACCAGCGCGCAGGGTTGGCGTCCCCTCTTGAGGAGGGTGTTTCGACGTCGTACGAGCGAATGGCCATTGGAGAGATGGCAAGAGCCTGAAGCGACAACGGGGTCTGCCCCGACATTAGTATCTCCACGCCGCGGCCCAGCAAAAAAAATCACCACAGAGCATAGCGCGTATAAGAGCACGCGGGGTTTGCGTTTACTGGCAATTTCCGGTATTACACTGGTTGACATAGAGCGTGCAGGGTTTGCGTTTACCGACAATTTCCGGTATTACAACATCACGAAATGCCGGGAGAGGTCATTTACCGGTATGGACTGCTTGTTTTTGAGCTTGATTTTGAGCGTGTGTGTGTGTGTGTGTGTGTGTGTGTGTGTGTGTGTGTGTGTGTGAGTGTGAGAGAGAGAGAGAGAGAGAGAGAGAGAGAGAGAGAGAGAGATGTCGATTTTCAGGATGTAACGGTGTTGACAACGTTCATTTTCAGAATTAAACGCTGTTGACAATGTTCATGTTCAAGATGAAACAGTTTTGACATTGTTGATTGGTATTGACATTGATTTTCAGAATGTGACGGTGTTGACAATATTTTTTCAGGTTGTAACGGTGTTGACAATGTTAATTTTTCAGGATGTAACGACAATGTTGATTTTTGACGGTGTGACATTGGTTTTTCAGGAATGTAACGGTGTTGACATTGTTGATTTTTATAATGTAAACGGTGTTGACAACGTTGATTTTCAGGATGCAACGGTGTTGACAATGTTGATTTTTCAGGATGTAACGTTACTGACAACAGGTGAGATAATCATGCAACACGAGGCAGATTGTGTCACGGCGGTGGCTGTTCCTTTCAGCTAGGGTCTCTGGGTTTAGTTTGCATCTCCCTCAGAATATCCCTGCTTATGTCTCTGATTATGTATCGATGTTCAGAACTCTCTCTCTCTCTCTCTCTCTCTCTCTCTCTCTCTCTCTCTCACTCTTCTCCTTTCATTTCTGGCACTGAGCATCAAATTTAATAAGCTATGTCCAGAATTCTGAATAAACTATAAATATAAAAAATAAATTTTTTATAAAAAAAAAAAAAAAAAAAAAACCGACCAGTAATCACAGGTTATAATTGACACGAGCAACCCGATAGAAGATCAGTATTGAACTCACATGTTGCAATTTCAACACAATCATATTAGAATCTGTGAAAGAATTCTGTTACCTGCTGTAAACATGTTTAGGAAATAGAACGCTAACTTTGGCCAGAAGAAAAAAATGGCTATTTTGTTTGTCTGTTTGTTTCTTTGTTCATTTCTTTTTGTTTTGTTTTTATTTTTCAGATAGGCTAATTTAGGACATGTTCTTGTGAATTATGGAACCAGTTTTATCCGCGGTAAAGGCACATTGTCTAATCTTTATAAGTACGTAAAGAAGAAAAAGCAATACATGACATAAAACATACACCCACACCCCCACATACACACGCGCGCATGCCATTTATGCCTCTCCACCATATACATAGTGCAGTACAAGTAGCCTACGGCACACACTTTATTGACACAATAGTGTTCAAGAAATCAATGGTCATCACACACAAAAACAAATAAATAAACAACCATCGCCACAAAAAAAAAAGGGAACATCAAAATGGTGTTAATCAACATCGTGTCAAAAGACAAAGCTTCATTTTGTGCATTATAAACGAACAACATGAATAAATCGATGAAACCATAACAACAAAGAAATGAAACCCATAACAACAAAGAAATGAAAACCATAACAACAAAGAAATGAAACCCATAACAACAAAGGAATGAAACAAGCGATGATTCACACCGTTACCTGAGAGGTCACGTGAAGACAAAAAGATGAATAAAGTAAATCTATCAATCAATAAAAGCCCAGTTTTGTCTCCCTTGGCCCATACTAACATTTTTTGACACACACACACACACACACACACACACACACACACACACACACACAATATGAGAGATGGGAACGTGCGAGTATTAAACAGAGAGCGAGAAATAGTATATTCTCCGCAGGCGTGCACGCACGCACGCGTGCACACACACACACACACACAGGGAGGAAACACAGGGGAGAGAGATGGGAACGTGAGAGATGAAACAGAGAGAGAAAGAGAAATAGAGTGAGCGAGAGAGGGAGGGGGGAGGGAGAGAGACAGACAGACAGAAAAGAGAGAGAGAGAGAGGAGAGAGAGAGAGAGAGAGAGAGAGAGAGAGCGAGAGAGAGAGCGAATGGAGAGAGTGTTGGGGCATATCTGTATATCTATTGGAGGCGGAAGAAGGGAGATAAGAAGCGTGAATAAGAGGGGGAAAACGAGTTTGAATATCGGGGGTTTGAAATACTAGAGCAGTGGAAGATGGGATGGGGGGGGGGGGGGGGGGGGGGGGGGGGGGGGGGAGGGGGAGGGAGGGGTAAGTAGGCTCACGTAGTTGGCAGCTACTTTCAAAATATCTACACCGCATCGTCTTCGTGAAAAAAAAAAAAAAATAAAAATAAAAAGAAAGTAACTGTCATCTTCACAAAGATGATGGTCATGGAACAGGGTAATAATACACCTTTTTTCAGGTATTGATAATCAAGGGTAATAATACACCTTTTTCAGGTGTTCATAATTAAGGGTAATAATACACCTTTTTCGCGTGTTGATAATCAAGGGGAATAATACATCTTTTTCAGGTGTTGATCAGGGTAATCATACATCTTTTTCAGGTGTTGATAATTAAGGGTAACAATACACCGGGTGTGATTGTATAATCATCGTCTTTGTGGTCTTTGTGGTGAGGTGTCAGGAAATCTGGATGGACGTCCATATTCTGGCTTGAGACCACATTTCATTCTGTTCGTCTAGCACTGCACAGAGCAGCTGCAGAAGAGGGAAAACGATAACACAGGGGCGGATTGGAGTGGGAGGGGGAGGGGGGAGGGAGGGGCTGATTTGCATCACTGCGATCGCCTCCTGCTAGCCTTATCATCACGTGATCACAACCACAACAACCACGTCGTCACTTCCAGAAAATCGACAAATGAAAAAAAAAGAAAAGAAAAGTGCATTTAATAGAAAACAAAAAGCAACAACAACGACAAAGTCCTCTCCATACACAAAAATCTAAATAAAAATTATGAAATAAATATATAAATAAAAAAAAATTTTCAAAAGTGAAGCATGGGTGATGGAATTGGAACAAACCAGCAGCAAGTTATCCGCTTCTTCTACGATACTGATAGTGGGACCTCAATTCATTCAATGTTGTTGTTGTTGTTGCTGCTGCTGCTGCTGCTGTTGTAGAAGTAGCAGTTGTTGTTTGTTGTTGTTGTTGTTTTGAGTGTGTAGTGGTGTAGAGGTGTCCGGTGAGGTGAGGTGTGGTGATGGGCAGCGAAAGGGTGGACGGTCATGGTGCACATCTCTGGAAACTAATGATCTCCACTGTGATGGAAAAGATGGGCGAACCTGACATAGATCGCTAGACATTAGTTCTGGAAGCGTAGAACTACTATCCTGCTGTGGATCGTTGGAAATTAGTACTCCTATCATAAGCCAGAAAGAGTAGGACGCTCCCAATGTAGATCACTAGAAATTAGTTCTGGAAAAGAAGGACGATCCTGATACTGATCATTGTGAATCAGTACTTTACCACTGGATAGAAAAGAAGGACAATCCTGATACAGATCGTTGGGAATCAGTATTTTACCACTGCATGGAGAAGGTGGACAATCCTGATATAGATCGTTGGGAATTAGTACTTTACCACTGCATGGAGAAGGTGGACAATCCTCACACAGATCATTGGGAATTAATACTTTACCACTGGATGGAGAAGGTGGACAATCCTGATACAGATCATTGGGAATAAGTTCTTTAGCACTGGATGGAAAAGGTGGACAATCCCGATATTGATCATTGGGAATTAGTGCTTTACCACTGCATGGAAAAGGTGGACAATCTTCACACAGACCATTGGGAATTAATACTTTACCACTGCATGGAGAAGGTGGACAATCCTGATACAGATCATTGGGAATAAGTTCTTTAGCACTGGATGGAAAATGGGGACAATCCCGATATTGATCATTGGGAATTAGTACTTTACCACTGCATGGAGAAGGTGGACAATCCTGATACAGATCATTGGGAATTGTACTTTACCACTGGATGGAAAAAGGCGGACAATCCTGATAAAGATAATTGGGAATTGGTACTATTCATGGTATGGCGATGGAAAATGTGGACGATCCTGATAGAGATCGCTGGAAATTAATACTTTACCATAGCATGGAAAATGTGGATGACTCTGATATAGATAATTGGAATTTAGTACTCTACCATGGGATGGAAAAGGTGGAGGATCCTGATATAGATCGTTGGGAAATCAGTACTCTGGTTATAAGATAAAAAGGTGGACGATCCTGATATAGATAGTTGGGAATCGGTACTTTACCACTGGATGGAAAAAGGTGGGCAATCTTGATATAGACTCATAGGGAATTCGTACTTCATCATGGTATGGCGATGGAAAATGCAGGACGATCCTGAAATAGATCGCTGGAAATGAATACTTTACCATGGTATGGAAAAATGCGGACGATCCTGAAATAGATCGTTGGAAATCAGTACTTTACCATGGTATGGAAAATGTGGACGACTCTGATATAGATAACTGGAATTTAGTACTCTACCATGGGATGGGAAAGGCAGAGGATCCTGATATAGATCGTTCGAAATCAGTACTTTACCATGGTATGGAGAATGTGGACGATCCTGATATAGATCGTTGGAAATTGATACTTTTACCATGTGTGGAAAATGTGGACGATCCTGATATAGATCGCTGGAATTTAGTACTCTACCATGGGATGGAAAGGCAGACGACCCTGACATAGATCGTTGGAAATTAGTACTCTTTTGTAAGATGGAAAAGGTGGCCGATCCTGATGTAGATCATTGGGTATCAGTACTTCATCAGTGAATATGAAAAAGGCGGACGATCCTGATGCATATGGCAGGAAATTAGTAAACGGGTAGGAAAGGTGAACGATCCTGATATAGATCGCAGGAAATGAGCAAAAACAAAATGGAAAAGCCGGACATCCGGACACAGGTCGTTGGATATGTGGTCTCTACCACAGGGTGGACAATGGTGAGGGAACGAACGTGACAGGGTGAGAGGGTGGGGAGGGGGTTTTAGAGTGTTAACCAAAGCCATGGAGGAACACAAGCACAACACTTGCTACGGTCAACTAAAGGATGCAACGACTGGTGCTGTTAGGAAGGCACGGGGGAGGGCACAACATCCATGCGGCTGCCAAGGGGGCAGAGTCTAGCAACCATGCAAACACCATCTGCAACAGAAAGGAGGACAACATCAACACCCAACAAACAACGACGGCAGTAACAGCTTTATTACAAAGATGGATGTTAAAAAAAAAAAGAAAAAAAAAAAAAGGGGGGGGGGGCGGGGGGGGGGGGGGGGGGGGAACTGAAGGGTTCAGCATATACGAACGTGAAGTCACTTTTTTTGATCCAAATTCACACCAAACACAGAAATGAAACATGTCAAACATACACAGCAAAACAACTGCAAAAAGCATAAAAAAAAAATG
>JADBJO010004560.1:22500-27681 GCA_016801955.1 Conus betulinus
AGAGAGAGAGAGAGAGAGAGAGAGGAGAGAGAGAGTAATGAGAGGGAGAGTGATTGTTGGGGTGGGGGTGGGTGGGGGTGGGAGGGTCATCGACTTAAAGCCTGTGTGTATATTGTGGCTGGAGCAAGACACAGACACGCGGAGGAGAGGGAAGAGAGACGCTTCAGATACGTTTGTTATTGCTAATGGCCTAGAGAGAGAGAGAGATCTAGAGATGAGAGAGAGAGAGAGGGAGAGGAGAGAGGAGAGAGAGGAGAGAGAGAGAGATCCAGAGGGGAGAGAGAAGGAGGAGAGCAAAAGAGGGAGGATGAGAAGATTTTCTTTTTTGGAGGGCTAGGGTCAAGCAAAAGGGGCGGAGAAATACAAAGCAAATTCGGGGGGGAGGGGGGGGGGGGAGGGTGGGGGGGGACGGAGGGGAGGGACACATAAGAAAGACAGGACAGTGGAAAAAATCCCTCTCAAAATACCAGTACAGTTACGTTACATCCCGCCTCACAAATACCAGACGTACATTTTGTAAAAACAAAAAAAAAAAAAAAAAAAAAAAAAAAAAAATCATCAAACTCATTGTCTTTTTGAGCTGAAAAAATAAAACACACCAAAGCATCGTTTAAAAGAGCGAGAGTCATAGTTTGATTATAGATCTTACTGCCACAAAATGCGCTTCTGGAACGGCTGAAAATGGCTTGCCCCTGGAATTTTTTTTTCTCATAGGCTTCTGCTTTTTTTTTTTTTTTTTTTTTTTGTTCAACACTTTTCATACTCCTGGGCCGTTAGACTATGAGAAGTCTGTCGCTGGGATTGTGGAGTTCACCTCGGTGATAGGAGGAACTACTGTGTAACAAATAAAGAGTTGTCCGCCCTGTTACGTTAGACATCATGGAAACATTGTGCAACAGATCTTAAAAATTGTTTGAAATAACTCCGAAAAACAGCGCATGGACAAACGAATATCATCATTATTATTGCTATGCTATCAGTATTATCATTATTATAACTATTATTATATTATCATCAGTCATCATTTTAAACTCGCAGTGTCTCCTTCTCAACGGCCTCGTTCAAAGCAATTGCTCGTTCTTCATTTTCGTTGTCCTGAGTGCTGTTTCTCTTGCCTAAGAAGACCTAAGAGGTCGAAACGCGTCAAATTCGTTTGTCCATGTGGTTTGGCGGAGTGATTTCAAACACTTTTTTTTTTTTTTTAAGATTTATTTACATTTCCGCCCGCAGTCGCCTCACTCTTGCAACTGACTGTGTCACAAATCAGAGTTGTCCGCCCTGTTGCACCAGACATCATAGGTGGCGCGCTTGCAGGAACACTTCCGGTGAAGCTCGTACAGGCGCTGAAACTAAAGGGAAGCCAGATCCCACGAACGGGTCTCCTCGCCAACAGTGAATCCCACCCACCCAAGTTTGCCTCAATTTTCTTGGTGTTTTCATCTCATCTTTGCTCAAACATGTTGTCACAGAGATTTTTTTTTTTTTTTTTTGATTAACCCCCTTAGTTTCCACACACTCCCTGCCGCTTCACTCTGCTGCGCGGGAGAGGCAGGCCGTATACATGAAAAGCACCACACATACACAACATTCCGGACTGAGACAACAACGCAGCGGAAAATTCCAGACCTAAGAATGCGTGCCTTGTGCGTGCCGCCGGAAATCAGCCAGTTTGTTTGCCAAAGCCTCCTTTATCTTCAGAATGTGCCACGACTTCGGGAAACAGATGAGGGCGAATTATACTCTACTACTATACCAGCCTGTGTCGCCTGTACCGGTCTCCTTGAGGGGGCGCCCAACGCGGTGGGGGTGGGGGAGGGGTGAGGCTTTCTTGTTGTTTTTTTGTTTTTTTTTGCATGGAAGAGGGTAGTCGGTCGGGCTGGTGAGGGGAGAGCTGCTCTCTCTCGCTTCTCTCCTCTCCTCTCTCTCTCTCTCTCTCTCTCTCTCCTCTCTCTCTCTCTCTCTCTCTTTCTCAGAACTACGTACGTGGACTCAGAACTGCCGCTGCCGTTTCTACTGTTCCGCAGCAGCGTGTGGCATTTTCAGTTCACCTTCTGCCAGACCTCAGACATTCACCTCCTGGGTATTCTGTACTTCTTTCTTCTTTTTTTTTTCCATGGCATGCCAGATTTGATTTATCCCCTGGGACAGATTCTACGTGTATATGTGTGCATTAAAAAGTCCACTTTGTACCTAAAAATACCCAAACTAATCTTTGACATGTTGGAGGGGAGGAGGGGGAGGGGGGGGGGGGGGGGGGGGGGGGGGGGGGCAGAAAAGTGGGTGGGGGGAGGGGAGATAAAGAAAGGAAATAGAAAGTGTACTTGGGGGAGGGGGGTGGGGGGGGGGGGGGACTGCTGGCAAGTTCACCCCTGCCCTCCCTCCTTCCCCTCCCTCAACTCTCCTCTGATCCAGACGTATCTTGGGAATCTTTGTGGCATAAGACGAGTTATCTACCTGAACGCCCAACTCCTTCCTTCTGGCTCGGTGTAGTCACACACGCTAGAAATTGCCCGCAAAGGTAATATATATCGAGATCAAAAGCGGGGGCGGAAAAAGCTCAGTTGGTAGAGATGTGCCGGACTCGTAATCCAAGGATTGCGGGTTCGAATCTCCGCCGGGTCATTTCGGTACTGGGGGGATTTTTCCCTCGGGGTAAACATTGGTTCTGACTCCATTTCCCATACAGTCCCCTTCGAACGAGACTCTAAACCGAGGTTCCGTGTGTGAACGCACGCATGACATCTTGCACACACGTCAAATCCCGTCACCACCTTTTCAGAAGAGAAGGCCAGTTTGGCCGTTGGTATGGGTGACAGGGTTACACACAGCATGCACCTTCCCCGAAGATGGAGTATGGCTGCCTTAATGGCGGGATACAAAAACGGCCATACACACAAAACTCCACTGCCTGTCTATACTGGCCAGATAGGGGAGTGTCCCGCAGGAGTATCAGCCTGCGTACGAAGAGAAGAAGAAAAAGAGATCAAAAGCGGGGCCGAAGGGCGTGCTGATGACGTTTTCTGCCCCCTCCACTGCCCAACGCGCAAATGGTTTATCAGCCAAAGCGGCTGTCAGTGTTGCCCAACGTCTGTTCAGCCTTAGCCCCGTTGCGAAGCTTCTTCACAGAACCGGCACTAGGCCTATTATCTTTGCCGTGTTTGTCGATGGACTTGATTCAGGGGGTTGGTGATCATGCACAAAAACATACACATAATACGCACATGCACATATCAAATCCATTCATCCTACATTGTTTCTATAATCATGTCGATGATTGTTCTGGCTCCCCCCCCCCCACTCCCTTCCATCCGTCCGCCCCCCCCCTACAAACCCTACACCACCCAAACAAAGGCATACACTTACGCACGCACGTGTGCAAACACGCACACCACACGCACGCACGCACACATACATACCATACGCGCACGCACACACGCACACGCACGCACATGCACGCACGCATGTACGTACACACACACACACACACACACACACACACACACACACACATACAAACGCGCACTGTGATGTTTATTGTTGATATCAGTTTCCAGAAACAGGATCATATCATCGTTACAGTCCCATCCGCTAAACCTTTTTTTCTTTAAAAGTAAAACAAAAAAAAAAAAAGCACTTCTCTTTGGAGTTTTTCTATACAATCATCACCCCCCCCCCCCCCCCCTCCCTCCCCCATCTCTCTCCACACAGACACGACACATACAGGTACACCCACGCACACCCACATGCAAATGAATCCTCCTCACTCTTCCACCACCCGCACTCCTCCCCCCCTCACAGCCCGATCCTCATCTCCGCCCTCCCCCTCCCCCCGCCCCAACACAACCACAACACACCAAACACACACACACACACCACACAACACACACACACCACACACAAACACATTCGCAGAGATTTCCTTCCTGAAGCCAACTCTAGTACGCCCCACAGAGCTAGACCGCAGGCTATTTATTCTACTTGCTCTTATAAGTCCACAGAAGTGAAGCCAGGTTGACTCTCAAGGGCACACTTGATGGTCATTGCAACGTTTAGCCCAGTAGAAACAGAAAATGAAAAAAACAAAGGAACGAGGGCGGTTTACATGTCCACCGATGTACCAATTTCTTCGCGTTTCTTAAATACCTCGAGAAGAGAGAGAAGAGCGAGATAGTGAGAGAGCAGGGGAGAGGGTGTGGTGAGTGGTGGAAGTGGGAGAGGGTGGGAAGTGAGAGAGGAGAGAGAGACTGAGAGAGAGAGAGAGAGAGAGAGAGAGACAAGACAAGCGAGCACGAGCGAAGCGAGCGATCGCGAGTAGATAGAGAAGTAGAGAGGGCGCGAGAGAGAGAGATAGACGAAGACTACCGACGGGAAGAGAGTGAGACATAAAGCTAGAGATGAGGGGAGGGAGAGATGCGAGAGTGTGAATGAGAGAGACCCGAGGGCACACGAGAAGAGAGAGAGAGAGAGAGAGAGAGAGAGAGAGAGAGAAAGAGGAAAAGCGAGAGAAAGAGAAAGTCGACCAATTGTCATTTGAACCATTGTAATGAATACAATTATCCATGCTTTTTCCCCACCCACCTCTGACAATAAGAAGAGAAGAAGAAGAATACTAGAAGAAGAGACAAAAGAAAAAGAGATAAGAAGAAGAAGAAGGGAAGAAGCAAGAATAAGAATAAAAAAAGAAACTGAAACGACGAAGGACGAAGAAGAAAGACGAAGAAAAGCAGAAAAGAAAGAAGAAAAAGAAGAAGATAAGAAAGAAAGAAGAAAGAAGCAGAAGAAGAAGAAGAAGAATAAGAAAAGAAGAAGAACAGAGATGAAGAGAGGAAGAAGAGAAGAAATAGAGGAGGAAGGAGAAGAGGAGGAGGAATAAGAGGAGGAGAATGAGAGGAGGAAGAGGGAGAGGAAGGAAGAGAGTAAAAGAAGAAGACAACAGAATAGAAGAAGAAAAGAAAAGAAAGGGAAAAAAAAGACATAGAAAACAATCAGTCCATAAAGCAGGAACAAGGAAATAATCATACAACTATGTTTGGTCGCGTGCATACTGTCAAAAGGACAAAGATCTATACTACCACCGCATACAACAAACATGCATAAGACACTTCACAGCCGCACAGCACGCCCAGGCGCGCGCGCGCGCGCACACACCATCCACACACTCTAATGTGACACACACACATG
>JADBJO010004560.1:32770-42770 GCA_016801955.1 Conus betulinus
CCTGAAATGCGACGTCAACTAAAGGGATGGTCGCGCATTTGAAGACCGTTTGTGATCTCATCTGTGAAAATCCCTCCCACTCCCCCACCCCCACCCCACCCACCCCCCAAAATTAATAAATATATATATAAATAAAATAAATAAATGGCGGAGAGAGTTGTTCTTATGAGCAGTCATCAGTTTAACATTAAACGCTGGCTCAAATTTCACGGTAGGTCTCAAATTGCTGACATGGATTATAATTATAGTGTGTTTAGTGCAAAATCCTAATCGAGGCGTGTGGCCTATTAGGTCGGGGTTAGGGTCTGTTGGATTTAAGGTCAGGGTTAAAGGTCAAGCATTTCCGCAGTTAATTAAAGAGTTTCCGGTTTTCCTATATCCGAGTCCCCCAATCTCTAATGCCTAAACACGCCGCCGCCGCCGTTTTAAAAACGCAGCAGCATCGGCAAGTTCGCTTCAACTAGAGGACAGAGTCCATCTGGATGTTTTGGGAGCGGCTGACGTCATGCGGGATGAGTACAGTTGATCATCACACCATAGTCCCCGTCTGTAACCTCCTGATATCCAGCATTCTGTCTTTTCTCTGCGATCTCTCTCTCTCTCTCTCTCTCTGTCTATCGGTCCGCCTGTCTGTCTGCCTGTCTCTCCGTCTGTCTGTCTGCCGCTCTCTTTCTCCCTGTCTGTCTCCCTTCTCTCTCTCGCTCTCTCACTCTCTTTCTTGATCTTTCTCCCTGTCTGTCTTTCTTTCTCTCCCTTCTCTTTCTCGGTCTTTCTCCTTGTCTGTCTGTCTGTCTGTCTCTCTTTTTTCTCTCTCCCTCCTTCTCTCCCTCCGACTCCTCTCCCTCCGACTCCCTTCTCTCTCTCTCTCTCTCTCTCTCTCTCTCTCTCTTTCTCTCCTCGTGTTTCCTTCTCTCTTTCTTCCATTTGCTTAATTCTCTCTTGTCTGCAGTCAGTTTTCAGACAAACAATGCCGTGTTCTATATAATAGCTAGTCAGGATCGCCGCCTTTTTCACGCCACAGTCTTCACACCACCTGGTGAATTAGTTTTGTGTTGTATGCTTTGTCTCCTGACACAAACAGGTTTGTGTTCATCACTTCGTTATTTTATTTAAATACCTAGTAGTAAGTTGGTTAGCTGGTCAGCGACTCTTAAGTCATCAATCAGTCAGTCCGTCCGTCTGTCATTGCACGGTACGTGGCTGTCTTCAGATCTGTATCGATAGCAACTAGAGCCGGTGCTGTGTGTGGGCTGTTGTCCTCAGACCGGCAACCATGGAGGCCATATTGGCGGCGAAGAGGGGGACAAGGGAAAAGAGATAAAGATAGACAGACAGAGGTGGGTGGGGGGGGGGGGGGGGGGGATAGCTCAGTTGGAAGAGCGCCGGAATCGTGATCCTGGGGTTGCGAGTTCGAATTTCGCTACAGGGGGACTTTTCCCTCAGAGTTAACATTGCTTCTGACTCCATTCCTCCATACAGTCCTCCGAATGAGACTGTAAACCGAGGTTCCGTGTGTGAACGCACGGCACAGCAGCATCTCGCACACACGTCAAATCCCATCACCAACTTTCGGAAGCGAAGGCCAGTTTGGCCGTTGGTCTGGATGTCACGTTACACATAGCATGCACCTTCCCCGCAGATGGAGCACGGCTGCCTTAATGACGGTGTGAAAAACGGTCATAATACAAGCAGTGTCCGCAGGAGTATCAGCCTGCGTACGCAGAGAGACAGACAGACAGACAGACTGACTGACAGAGAGAGAGAGAGAGACAGAGAGAACCAAACCAGTCGTCGTCTCTTTTTTTTTTTTTTTCCCAAATCACATCTAGTTCTGGGGGAAAAGGTCGTTTTCACACAGGTCCAGCTGTTTTCTTTCACTCTCCAGCAGCAGAGCGTTGTGTTACGAGTGTCGGTTGCTTGTCATCGTCCTCCTTCAGACAGACACTTGTTCTGCACGTGATACCCGACACGGGTGTTTATCAGCACCCCCCCTATACCAGCAATCAGTCCCTCGCCTCTCCTCTCCTTCTACACTGCTCGGCCACTCTTATTTCCCATTCCCACCAGTAGACAGACAGACAGACGAGAGTGGCGTGTGTTCGGATGGGAGGGGAAGGGGAGGTGTAGGGCGAGATGGGAAGGGGAGGGGGGGGGGGTTTCCTGATAGTGCCAGCAGAGTTGTAATGTTGTGCCAGTGTAGCGCAGTGGCCTCGTCAGAATCTTGAGTTTATAACAAACAAACAAACAACAAAAAAATTGTTTTGTAACTCTCGGGTACGGACGTGGGGTAATACAGGTTTGGAGGGGGAAGTTAATACTACACACGCGGAAAGCTCGAAAAGATATAAAGAAACCGTTTACACTGGCGGAGAGACAAGGGTCTTTTGACACCTTAAAGCAAGCAAGCAAGCAAGCAAGCAAGCAAGCGCACACACACACACACACACACACACACACACACACACACACACACACACACACACACACACACATGCGGCGGCCGTTTCTTAAACACACATATAGCCCCCTTCCCCCACACCCTCCCAGAAACATATTACCCTCCCCCCACCCTCTCTCTCTCTCTCTCTCTCTGTCCACCCACCATCTACACACACACACACACACACACACACACACACACACACACACACACACACACACCACACATCGCAATCCCTTCCCTTCTCCTCCCCCCCCCCCCCCCCCCCCCCCCCCCCTTCCCAATCTAGCCCCTATCCCGCCGAATCTTCCCCATATCACCTCCTCGTCTCCACATCCCTCCCCACCCCCACCTTTAACTAACCCCCACCCCTCCATTGCCTTCCCGCTCCTCCCTTCCCCCACCCCCTCCTCTCAGCCACGCACAGAAAACAAGAGTATCGGTCCGTGTGTGTGTGTGTGTGTGTGTGTGTGTGTGTGTGTGTGTGTGTGTGTGTGTGTGTGTGTGTGTGTGTGGTGTGTGTGTGTGTGTGTGTGTGCGTGTGTGTGTGTGTGTGTGTGTGTGTGTGCGTGCGTGCGTGCGTGCGTGCGTGCGTGCGTGCGTGCGTGTGTGTGTGTTTTTTCCTCCGCAGTCGGTGGTGTTAAGGTTGCCTGCTGGTTCCCAACATATCACGGAGATTCCAGACACAACATTCATGGGCAACCCTGTGTTTACTCCCCTCGGAACTGTGATTGTAGGCGTCAGAGAGAGGGTGGGGAGGGAGGGAGGAGGGAGAGAGAGGGAGAGAGCGAGAGAGAGAGAGCGTGCGAGAGAGAGAGAGAGTGCGAGAGGAGAGAGAGAGGGAGAGAGAGAGGGGGGAGCCTGCTGGAGAGAGAGGGAGAGAGAGAGGGGAGAGAGATCATGGGAGTGAGAGTGAGAGAGGGGGAGAGAGATAGAGAGAGAGAGAGAGAGAGAGAGAGGGAGAGGGATGGAGAGAGAGAGAGAGAGAGAGAGAGAGGGAGAGAGGAGAGAGAGAGAGAAAGAGACAGAGACACAGAGAGAGGGGGGGGAGAGGGGGAGGAGAGGAGAGAGAGAGAGGGGGGGGGGACGGAGACGGGGAGAGAGAGAGAGAGAGGGAGAATGGGTGGAAAAGACAGGTGGGAGGGGCAGGGAGAGACAGAGCCATGAACCGGGTGGGTGGTCCCCCCCCCCCCCCCCCCCCATGAGTGTCAGGAGAGACAAGGCCGAAAGAGAGACTTGAGAAGGGGGCTTCTCTTCTGAGGACTCTCTGCTGCCACGCTCCCCACGAGTTCCTTTTTTTTTTTTTTTCTAGTAGAGTAGCTCAAATTCCTGTGACCAACAACTGCAGGTGTCTGTATCTCCCAGCCCTGGTTGACGTCGGGATATAATTATTATGTAATTATGCCGTAGAGTACAACCCTGTCATGCAGTCAGTCTCAGACCCGAACGGAACTCTGTTAGCTTTTATCTTCATCATTCTCATTCTCATTGAACAGCATTCAATTTAAAGAAAAAAAAAAAAAAAAAAAAAAAAAAAAAAAAAAAAAGAGAAGTATCCAATTATATAGCCCTCTTCATGCCGTGCTGCTCTCATGGCGACAGACCTCAGATTCGATTTCTTGTCCCACGTCGAGTTCGTGTGTTGAGATGGGCGGTAACGTTGGATGGCTAGTAGTGGGGGCGCTTTCCGGAGGGTACGCTACGCTCGCCTCCCACTGGCTCCGCGACTAATCAAAAAAAAAAAAAAAAAAAAAAAAAAAAAAAAAAAGATAGGCAGTCAAAGGCTTAGGTCCATGGGGGTTGAGTGTGTTGTAGCAAACACCTCTGTCAAATACGGTCACCCACAGTCCAGTTCGGCAGCAGAAAGGGTCAAAGGTTATAGGCGCCTGAAACGGCTTGCATCTCTCGCGAGCGGACCCTCCTACTCGCAGGCTCACAGTTTCTCTCCCAACGTCAAACAAACCTAAAAAAAAAAAAAAAAAAAGGGGGGGGGGGGTGGGGGGGAGAGAGAGAGAGTATTACAAATACCCATAAGTGTAGGCCATTACACAATAGTGTAGACATTCTGATTTTATGACGTTTCACTCTGAAATGGATCAATTATTGTCGTCAGTACGGAGCTTAGTACATGGTATCCGACGCAGGCTGGATCAGAAAAAAAAACCCCACCACTTGAACACCACCGCGAAGCGACTCTGCAGCGGTGCAGGCTCTCCTCCGGCGGGTTGCCTCTTGACGGACTTGACACTGACTGCCCCCTGTGGGTCGCCGGTGCCGGGGCTGCGACGTGCGGGGTGGGTGGGGGGGGGAGGGAGGGCAAACAGGAGTGTGATTGAGGACGATGAGGGGCAAGGGGGGGGGGCCAAAAAAAAACACCCCCCCGGGGGGGGGAGGGGGGGGAGTGAGCGGAATGAGTGATGTGTGGGTGGGGGTGGGGGGGGGGTAATGTTACTAGAGTGGCACAGATGATGGAAACAATAAAATTAAAATGAAAAAAAAAAAGACACATAAAGACAAGAGGCAAAACGTGACAGACCTGACAATGACAAATGTTATATCTTCAGACACGGGAAGCATGGGAGGGGGGGGGGGGGGGGGGGGGAGAGAGAGAGAGAGAGAGAGAGAGAGAGAGGACAGAACACAGACACACAGACACGCAGACAGACAGAGGTCAAAGAGAGAGATCGAAGATGAGAGAGGGAGGGAGGGAAAGAAGCGAGGGAGGGAGGTAGGATGGAACTCAGAGAGGAGAGAGCGCGGGGGGAGAGACAGACAGGCAGACAGGGGGAGACAGATAGACAGATAGACACAGACAGATAGACAGATAGACACACACACACACACACACACACACACAAGGGACACACACACCACACAAGGGAGAGAGAGAGAGAGAGAGAGAGAGAGAGAGAGAGAGAGAGAGAGAGAGAGAGGGGGAGGGAGCTTTTGCCACTCGAGAAAAAGAAAGACAAGGCTTGCCAGTCAGCATTTATTCCACACACACACACACACACACACACACACACACACACACACACACACACACACACACACACGCACACACACACACACACACAGGGAAATAGCTAGACAGTGTGTCTCCGCCCAAGTGTGCTCAATACTTTGTATTTCGGAAGTCCAGAATAATAGCCAGCATATCTATAGCATTACAGGCAAGATTCACCACCACCACCAGCGGACGCCTTTTATGCATAACAGCCTTCACGATAGACATTTCTCATTCTGATTCACCAGACTTCTTCTTCTTCTTCTTCTTCTTCTTTTCCGCGTACGCAGGCTGATACTCCTGCGGACATTCCCTATATGGACAGACAAGTATTAATCCCATCTACCCAACAAAAAGAGTGGAGTTTTTTGTGAGTATGAACGTTTTTTTTTATCCCGCCATTAAGGCAGCCATACTCCATCTTCGGGGAAGGTGCATGCTATGTGTAACGTTGTCATCCATACCAACGGCCAAACTGGCCTTCTCTTCCGAAAGACTTGACGTGTGTGCAAGATGTTACGTGTGCGTTCACACACGGAACCTCGGTTCACAGTCTCATTCGAAAGACTGTATGGGAAATGGAGTCAGAACGAATGTGAACTCCGAGGGAAAAAATCCCCCTGTACCGAAACGGCCGGCGGAGATTCGAACCCGCAACCGTTAGATTACGAGTCCGGCGCTCTACCAACAGAGCTATCCCGGCCCCCTTGATTCACCACAGACAACTCCCATTTCTATCGCCAACATGTTTTATTCATCATAGACATCTCTCACTCCTAACGGACGTCTGTCAAGGGTAGTACTGGTAACGTTTCAGAAGATAGTCGCTTGACAGACGTCCTTCCTTCCTTCACTGCAATTTCTCGTTCATAACACACATCTTTCGTTGCTTACAATCTCTCGTTCATAACAAAACACACGTCTTTCATTCATTACAGATGAGACTCCTTCGTCTGGGTGTATTTCATTTATGACACACAACAACTCACATTCACATCCTTCACAACAGGCAGTACCTTTTTTCATAGCACATAATCTTTCCTCCCTTGCAATCTCTCGTTCATAACATGCATCGTTGATTCATGACAACAGACGAGTCTCATTCGTCTGATGCATTTCATTTATTACACACCACTCTCGTGCACGTCTTTCCTTCAATACAGCCATCTGCTATTCATCAGGGACATCTTTATTCACAACAGACATCTGTATTTAGCGACAGACAGCTTTCATCTGTCACAGACATCTTTATTTCAGTACAGACATCTGTTCTTCGCCACAGACATCTTTATTCACTACAGACATCTGTTTTTCGCCACAGACATCTTTCATTCATCAGACACATCTTTTTGAATACAGACATCTGTTTTTCGCCACAGACATCTTTATTCAATACAGACATCTGCATTTAGCGACAGACATCTTTTATTTATCACAGACATCTGTATTCAATACAGACATCTGTATTTAGCGACAGACATCTTTCATTTATCACAGACATCTTTATTCCATACAGACATCTGTTTATTCGCCACAGACATCTTTCATTTATCACAGACATCTTTATTCAATACAGACATCTGTATTTCTTCGCTACAGACATCTTTCATACAGACATCTCATCTTCGCTACAGACAGCGCATCACTCATCTGACGTTATCTTTCGACGTTTTCGACGTTTAATTCATTACACACAACTCTCCTTCACCAGAAACATCCTTCTTTCGTTACAGATAACTCTCATCCATCCATCCAAATATTTCATTTATTATTAACCCTCCCCCCTTCCACCCACCCCTCCAACTTCCATTCATCAGAGACGTCATTCAATCATTTAAACGATAACTCTCATTCTTCAAAGAGATCTTCAGTTCATCACAAACATCGTATTATTATCATTATGAATATCTATATAGCGCCTATCTTCTCGGCTAGAGACCAAGCTCTAAGCGCTTTACAATCCACACCCGTACACACAATGGGGGTGCCTACATGGGTAGTGCCGACTGAAGAAAAGCTGCCAGCTGGCGCTTCATTCAGTCGTTTTTCCCCGTCTCATCCAGTCAATATCGTTCAATATCGTTCCCTTAATTTCCGTACTTCCTTCATCTGTCCATTTCTCACGCAGGGTGCATGCTATGTGTAACGTGTCCTCCATACCAACGACCAAACTGGCCTTCTCTTCCGAAAGCTGGTGATGGGATCTGACGTGTGTGCAAGACGTTACACCTGCCATTCATCAAAGACAGCTTCTCATCAGTTACAGACATCTCTAATTCGGTACAGTCGTTTTCTGAAAATTTCAAATCTTTGCCAAGTCATTACTATAATGATGGCAGGATTGTTCACCTGCACTTGTTCCCCCCCCACCCCCCCCCCTCCCCCACAACTGACACTGTTCAGTCAAGTCATTTATCTTTTTTTTTTTTCAGGGACAGGTCTCTTGGATCACAATCATCCCACACTGAGAAACACGCATCCCCCTTTCCACGGAGACATTGTGAATTCATTAACGACATCCCCTAATGCAAATACAGACATTTCTCATTCAGTACAGACGTCTCTTATTTCATCATCACTCACACACACACACGCACGCACGCACGCACGCACACACACACCTCTAATGCACTACTGACATCTCTCATTCGTCAGAAACCAGGAGAATGTTTCGTTCAACGTGAAGAATAGCGCAGACCTCTCGGTGAAAGTCCAACAGTCCTTCTCGGTCCATTCTTCACTCCGGGACCTGCGCTTGATTTTAGCTGATTCGTCCTTTCACTACCAAAAATGTTAATGCATTTATCCTTTGACCACCGAATGTTCACGGATTCGTCCTTCTGCCACCGAATATCAACGGATCTGTCCTCTAGCGACCGCGACCGAATCCAACGGATTCGTCCCTTTCACCACCGAATATTCACGGATTCATCCTTTAGTCACTGAATATTATCAGATTCGTCCTTTGATCTCTGAATATTAACGATTTGTCTTTTGGCCACCGAATATTAACAGATTTGTGTTTTGGCCACCGATTATTAACGGATTTGTCTTTTGGCCACCGAATATTAACGGATTTGTCTTTTGGTCACCGAATATTAACAGATTTGTCTTTTGGTCACCGAATATTAACGGATTTTTCTTTTGGCCACCGAATATTAGCGGATTTGTCTTTTGGTCACCGAATATTAGCGGATTTGTCTTTTGGCCACCGAATATTAACAGATTTGTCTTTTGGTCACCGAATATTAACGGATTTGTCTTTTGGCCACCGAATATTAACGGATTTGTCTTTTGGTCACCGAATATTAACGGATTTGTCTTTCGGCCACCGAATATTAGCGGATTTGTCTTTTGGTCATCGAATATTAACGATTTTGTCTTTTGGTCACCAAATATTAACGGATTTGTCTTTTGGCCACCGAATATTAACGGATTTGTCTTTTTTGTCTTTTGGCTACCGAATATTAGGGGATTTGTCTTTTGGCCACCGAATATTAACGGATTTGTCTTTTGGTCACCGAATATTAACGGATCTGTCTTTTGATCACCGAATGTTAACGGATTTGTCTTTTGGCCACCGAATGTTAACGGATTCATCCTTTAGGCCACCGAATGTTAACAGATTCGTCCTTTTCCCATTCAACGTAAAGAGATCCGTCCTTTGGCCTCCCCAATATTCACAGATTCGTCCTTTGCCCATTCAATATAAAGAAATCCGTCCTTTGGGCACTCCAATATTTACAGATTCGTCCTTTGCCCATTCAATATAAAGAGATCCGTCCTTTGGCACCCCAATATTCACAGATTCGTCCTTTGCCCATTCAATATAAAGAAATCCGTCCTTTGGCACCCCAATATTCACAGATTCGTCCTTTGCCCATTCAATATAAAGAGATCCGTACTTTGGCACCCCAATATTCACAGATTCGTCCTTTTGCCCATTCAATATAAAGAGATTCGTCCTTTGGCACCCCAATATTCACAGATTCGTCCTTTGCCCACCAAATTTTAACGGATTCTTCCCCGTGGCCAAAGATCAACTTTCAACTTTCCACCCAAGTTTCGATGAAATCGGTATCAGTAGTCCCCCCCCCCCCCCCCCCCCCCCCCCCCCCCTTTTTTTTTTTTTTTTTTTTCACAGTTTTTTTTTGCACAGTCTTGCTTTGATGGCGGCCAGACCAACCAACCAACCAACCAACCAACCAACCAGCCAATCGAAGCTGGTGGACACCAGAGAAATGAATTTTCTCTGGTGGACACGTATCCTCCATGGCGGGGGTCACAAGCACAGGGGTGTACGCCCCACGGGCTACACGCCGCAATTAGGATTTTGCTCTAAAACACTATTATAATCCATGCAGGCGTGTCGAGGCCTTCTGTTAAGTCTGAGCCAGCATTTAACGTTCAACTGACACTTGATCCAAAAGAACAACTCCCCACCAACGACTTCCCTTGTTTTGGGTGGGGATTTTCACCGATGAAATCACAATCTTCAAATACATGACCATCATCATCCCCTTAGTTGACACACACACACACTTCAGGCCTTT
>JADBJO010004560.1:47770-52770 GCA_016801955.1 Conus betulinus
TCTCTCACTCTGTGTGTTTGTGTGTGTGTGTGTGTTAATGTGTGTGTGTGTGTGTGTGTGTGTGTGTGTGTGTGTGTGTGTGTGTGTGTGTGTCTACTTACGTATATACGGTGTGTGTGTGTGTGTGTGTGTGTGTGTGTGTGTGTGTGTGTGTGTGTGTGTGTGTGTGCGCGCGCGCGCGCTCGCGCACGCATGTATGCGCGCGTGCGTCCGTGCGTGAGTGCGTGCGTCCGTGAATGACTGCGTGTGTGTGCGTGCGTGCGTGAGTGAGTGCGCGCGCGCGCGCGCGTGTGTGTGTGGTGTGTGTGTGTGTGTGGTGTGCGCGCGCGCGCGTACAGACATACATATTGCGTGCGTATATATGTGTGTGTGTGTGTGCGCGCGCTTGCGTCAGCGCGCCTATGTCTGCTTGCTTGCCTACGGACATGTGTGTGTGCGTGCGTGTGTGTGTGTGTGTGTGTGTGTGTGTGTGTGTGTGTGTGTGTGTGTGTGTGTGTGTGTGTGTGTATGTGTGTGTGTACACATGCGCCTCCTATCGTCAAGTGGAAACTGTGCGAAGGTTGAACGCCCCAAAAAACGATTCCCCACCCATCTTCATTCATCATCGTCATCACCATCGTCATCGTCATCGTCATCATCATCATCGTCGTCATCAACATCATCATCGTCATCATCATCGTCATCGTCATCGTCATCGTCATCATCATCATCGTCGTCATCATCATCATCATCGTCATCATCGTCATCATCATCATTATCATCGTCGTCGTCATCATCATCATTATCATCATCGTCATCACTGTCATCGTCATCGTCATCATCATCATCATCATCATCATCATCATCATCATCATCATCATCATCATCAGAGTTTAGCCCGACAGTAAAGCGAGAAATCTGAAGGAATAAAAACCGAAAACCTTTGTGCTCTTCTTTCAAAGCAACAGCACAACAACAACAACAACTACTACTACTACTACTACTACTACTACTATTACTCTACTACTACTACTACAACAACAACAACAACAACACACAACAGCAACAACAACAACAACAACAACAGCAACACTGTCATGTCTATGTCCATGACGACCGTAACCCAAAGAAACGAACACATGTCACGCTGACATCACGGAACACTTTGTCACGAAACCGTCAGGCTCTGTCTTGTGACATTTCTTCGTAGGGTTAAAAAAAAAAAAAAAAAAAAAACAAATAAATAAATGAAATAAAAAAAAAAAAAGAGAAGAACAACCAAACTGGAAGAGAAAAAAAATTAAAGAGAGAAAAAGCCAAACTGGAAAAGAAAAAGAACAAAAAAAAAAAATAAATAAATAAATAAACAAATAAAAGAAATAAAAAAAAAAAAAAAACCTTTTTTTTTCCATTGAAGAAATCAAAATGTCCTGGCATTCTCATTCCCCCCCCCCCCCCCCTCGTCATCCCCCCCCCCCCCCCCCCCCCCCCCCCCTCCCCCGACGGGGTTTCTAGAAAGAAAGAAGTCTAGCCTATCTATCTATCCCTGCTTTCTAGCTGCCGGCCTGGCCCCGCCCGAGTGAATGAATGGGATGATGACATAGAGCTGGCTGGCATCGATTCAACAGCAGCAAGCAGCAGCAGCAGCAGCAGCAGCAGCAGCAGCGGGGCCGCCGCCGCCCTGGCGAAGGAAGGGACCCCCAGACCCACAGCAGGGGAATGAATGTCGGGCTGTAAGTGATAGCGGCCGCGCAGCAAGCATCTGCCAATAATACGGCTTTCCTTTCCTTTTTTTTTTTTTTTTTCTTTTTTCTTTTTTTCTTTCTTTCTTTCTTTCTTCCTTCTTCCCCCCCCCCCCCCCCCCCCCCCTCCCCCCCAGTTATTAAGACACTTCCTTCCATTCCCGCTTCGATGACTTTGACCTTCGCCCCACTTTTTTTTTCTGTCTTTGTTGTTCATTGTCGTTTTTGTTTCCCTCTCTCTCCCTCTCTGGCGCCTTCTCTCTCCCCTCTCTCGCTCTCCTCTCTCTGCTCTCGCTCTCCCCCTCTCTCTCTCTCCCTCTCTCTCATCTGCCCTCACTCTCTCTCTCGTCCCTTCTCCGCTCTCTTTCTCTTCTCTCTCTCCTCTACATCCAACTTCTTTCTGAGTTCTGAGTCCTCCTCTCTCTTTCTCTCTCATCTCTCTCTCCGCTTCCCTTTCTGGCTCATCTCTCTTTCTCTGATCCATCTCTCTCAGCTCCTCTCCAGCGTCATCTCTTTCCTCTCTCTCTCCTCTCTCTCTCTCCTCCTCTCTCTCTCCTCTCCTCCTCTCTCTCATCTCTCTCGCTCTCTTTCTCCCCTCCCTCCCCTCTCTCCCCCCCTCTCTCTCTCTCTGCTCCTCGCCCGGTCCCCCCCCCACCCCACCCCCTCTTTCCCCCCCTCTCTCTCAAGATCCTCAAGAATTTCAGCCATTTCAGACGCGGCCACTAACATACATGAAACAGCCTACGTTATGCCCTGCAAACAGGCTTCTGTAATCAACCGGCCATCCTTGACAACGTAATTTCATATGCAGATAAGTTGTCACAGGACATGTGCGTACACGAACGTACGGTGCACACGCATGCAAACGCCCACAGACAACACGCACACACACACACACACACACACACACACACCGCGCGCGCGCGCGCGCCACGCGTACGCTACGCATACACAGACAGACACAACGCTCGCGGTGTGAACGCCCCAAACATTATTGTCACAGACATGTGCGTACACGAACGTACGTACACACGCATGCAAACACGCACGCACGCAAGCGCGCTCGCGCGCGCACGCACACAAGCACACACACACACACACCAGTACTCTCTCTCCACACACACGCGCGCGAGCGCGCGCGCGCGCGCACGCACACACGCACACATACATGTGATCTCACGCGCGCGCGCGCGCGCGCGCACACAACACACACCACACACACATCACACACAGCACGCACACACACACATCACACACCTTGTGAATCTCTCTCTCGTACACACACACACACACACACACACACGCGCGCGCGCGCGCGCACGCACGCACGAACGCACGCACCGCACGCACGCAACGCACGTCACACACGACACACACACACACACACACAACACACAACACACGCCAGCGATGTCAGGCTGGAAAAAAGCCGGTTCCGCCCACTCTTATTTTAAATCGTTTTTCTCTCGGAGTCCCTTAGCTTCACTGTCGAGATGGAGAGAGAGAGAGAGGAGAGAAGAGAGAGAGAGAGAGAGAGAGGTGGGCAGAGATGAGAGGAGCGAGGAGAGAGAGATAGAGCGGAGCAGAGAGAGAGAGAAGCGGGGTGAAGGAGGAAGGCGTAAAGAGGAGGAGAGTGAGGGGGGGGATGGGGGGGGGGAGGAGGGAGAAAGTGGGATAATGCGTCATGCGGTTGTTATGTATATATATGCATGATTATGTAAAAAAGAAAAAGAAAGAAAAAAAAACACAAAAAAACATACCAACCAACAAAAGCAACAGCTTGGGGTAATGTTTGAACTTGGTGCTGACTCTTGCCGTATACCAGTTCAATCGAGCGTTTGGGAGATGGCGTGATAGGGGAAGGAATGGGGGAGAGAGGAATACTAGGGTGGTGACTGGGTGACCTAGGGAAGGGGGGATGCGTTTAGGGGAGACCGAGGAGAAAGAGGAGGGTGGTGGCGGCTGTTGGCAGCAGGTGAGGTGGAGGATGGGGTGGGGGTGTGGGGCAAAGGGAGGAGAGATACGTTCTGGGGTGGGGGTTGGGGGAGGGGACAAGTGATGTGGCGGTGAGTGGGTAGATCTTTGCTTTCCCGGCTTGTATCTTCCTTTGTTACTCTCTTGTTTGACAAAACACACACACACACACACACACACACACACACAGCGTACACACACTCGAACAGCCAAATGTAATGTGTTTGGTGTGTGTGGTGGTGTGTGTGTGTGTGTGTGTGGGTGGTGTGTGTGATGTGTACGTGCGTGTTGTGTTTGTGCATGCGTGCGTGCGTGCGTGGCGTGCGTGCGTGTGCGTGCGTGCGTGCGTGCGTGCGTGTGTGTGTGTGTGTTTGTGGTAGTGGTGTGTGTGTGTGTGGTGAGGTGTAAGTGTGTGCGTGTGTGTCCCTGCTAACCTCCAGTGTGTGTGTGTGTGTGGTTGTGTGTGTGTGTGTGGGGTGGGTGTGTGTGTGTGTGTGTGTGGGCGTCGTTTTTCTCTCGTCTATCGAATCCCCCTCCCCCATCCACTCCCCCCTCTCCGGAACCTGGCCTCCCGTCTGCTCTACATCGACTCTACTCTCTCCTCCTCGCCAATCTACCACCCCACTCCTCCCCCCCCTCTCCCTCCGTTTCTCCCTCGCCTCCTCATCTCATCGCTCTGTCTCCCGGCCTCCCCCCCTTCTCTCGACTCGCTCGCCTCGTCTCCCTCTCTCCACTCCGCCCACTCCCATTCTCCTCCCCGCTCCGCCCTCTAGCCCCTCCTCCCCGTCTCTCCTCCCACCATCTCCTCACTCCCTCTCCCTCCCACGTCCATCACCGGTCTCCGTCCTCCTCCAACCCTCATCCGCCTCGCCTGCTCCTCCTCTCCCCTCCCCCCATCTCTCCTCTCGTCTCTCTGCTCATTCTCCACCATCGCTCCCTCTCCCCTCTCTCCCACCTCCCCCCTCCCTCCACTCGGACACCACCCCTCTCCCTCTCTCTCCATCTCTCCCCTCACTCTCACCCTCACTCTCTCATGCTCCCGTCTCTCCCGCGTCCAAACCCTCCTCCTCAACTAGCTCTCCCTTCCCTCTCTTCCTCCTGTTCCCCTCCCCACACCGCCTCTCCCCCGTCTCTCTGGCATCCTCTGTTAATTCGCCTCGTCCCCGTGTCTCCCTGGTCCACTCTCTCTGTCCTCTCTATGCATGCGCGCGCGTAAAATGTGTGCCTGTGTGTGCGCGCGCGAGTCATGTTTGTAAATACGTGCGTGTGTTTGTGTGTGTGTGTGTGTGTGTGTGTGTGTGTGTG
>JADBJO010004560.1:62770-65270 GCA_016801955.1 Conus betulinus
CTTCAGTCCTCGGCTCGGTGCGTGCTATAGTTCTGTGTTCACACAGCTATGGCGCTATGGGAGAAATTCGGGGCTAGGACAAGCACAAATATCGGTGTGTGTGTGTGTGTGTGGTGTGTGTGTGTGTGTGTGTGTGTGTGTGTGCGTGCGTGCGTGCGTGCGTGCGTGCGTGTGTGTGTGTGTGTGTGTGTGTGCAGGCGAGCAGGCGGGCTTGCGTGCGTGCGTGCGTGCGTGTGTGTGTTTTATGTAAGTCAGGCTTGGCTAGAGACTTGAATATTATCAACATTAATTAAGCAACCACAATACAGTAACTTTGGCCCCTGTACATTTCAAAACACATTGGCACACTATTTAATCTGTTCAATACACCTCCTGATGTATGCGCTGCCCCGTACGACCACACCATACTGCACATAGCTCAAATGCACACGCAGCACACCTGCCCCGTACGATCGCCCTTCGCCTACAGCTGTGAAACGAAAAAAGAACTCTGAAGTTTCTTGTCCGTCATCGATTTCTCCGTTTCTTTTTTCCTTCTCCAAACTGATGTGAAGAAAGTGAATAGTTATCGTGATACACAATGGTCCTCACAAATAATCTGGATCCTCTGGATGGCACGGAGGGCTATAACTCACACGTCTGCTACAATGTCCACAAACACAGGTTGTCCATTCTGCAATAATGATAATAATAATGGTGATGATGATGATAATATGATGATAAAATAATAAAAAATACAATAATAATAATAATAATTATAATAATTATGATAATATTATATCATTACCATATATCAACATTATTATTTTCATTATTAATACTATCATTATTTACTATCCTTATCAACATTATCATTTTCATTATTAATACTATCATTATTTACTATCTACTACTATCTGCCACAAGTACAAAGTTTTTTTTTTTTCAACAAAGCAACTTGGTGCAAATTACGCCACAGTCGGAGTATCCTGATGCTCTGTGCGCGTGCGTGCGAGTCGAGCGCCACTTCCGTCTCCGCCGCCATCATTCATGACTTCAGGACAGCGAGTCCGACGATAAAGGAAAGTGAAGAGACGCCGCTCTACCTGGCTTGTGAATGAGCGTCTAATGACGTATACTAAGAGTGGGTGAAGGGCAAGGGGGGGGGGGGGGGGGGGGGGGGGGGGGGGGGGGAGACGAGGGGGGGGGGGGGGGGCTCTTAAAGCCTGCTTGCCTGCAGCCTGTTGGCACTGCGGACGGACAAAGAGGCGGACAACAGGCCAGCCGTCTCCAGACCGCCGAAATGTTCAGGGGAGATCAAACACGCCGGGAGCGACGAGACAGACCGCCGGTTTTCGTTTCCGGGGCCATTTCGGTCAGACGAATACCACCACCAAAATGGTGGGAGCCGTTACCGTACCGTGTCTATCCTTGGCATTTGCCTTATCTGAGGTGGGGGAAGGGTACTGTTGTTGTCGTACACTGGCTAAAAGACTCCAGGGACCATCCAAACAGCCGAACTACTTGAACACTATGGTATAAATGCATCAGCTGGGGATGAGAACATTACGTGTATGGCCGTTTTTGATTACCCCCACCATGTGAGCAGGCACACTCTGACTTAGGGGGATTTGGGTGACTCATAATGTTATGCTAGGAGCTTGTCACAACTGAAGACAATCCCCGCATAACTATGCAGAGCATAACAACATTTTGATGTAGCCTTGGGTGTTCTAGCCTATGTCAATTGGCCTGACACAGCCTTTTAAGCTAAGGCGGGGAGGGGTACTGAAATGAGCTCTTTCATTCAAGTATCCTGACACCAGGCTCACCTCGGCGGACCTGAGCAGGTCGCCACCAGCAGCAAAAAAAGCAGTGCGATGTTTGACTTGAAATCTGACAAGGTGTGGCTTGAATAGGCACATTCTGCAGGGCCTGTCACATTGAACTGACATATTGTGGACCGAAATGGCAGGCAATGGCACCCCCACCATTTCAGTATTCAGACCACAATGGTCATGTGTACCAACACATCAGTCTACCCACCCTTCTGCTGCTGGGAATCATTAATCCCGAGCCTAAAGCAGCAGCCAGACAGACCACACAGAGCATTTTGATGTAAGTGACCATTGTGGCATCTGGAACCAACAAACAACAACAACAACAACAAATTGGTCACCTATTCCAAGCTGGTGGTCTACAGCGTTGTCAATTCCAGGATGGTTACCTATCAACAATCTCCAGAAAGGACACAAAGACAAGATTGTCATCATTAATGTTTGGTACTGATCTGTTTTCATGATTGATGTTTGGTAATAATCTGTTTTGACCATCACCTGATTACTTAAAGACACTCACAAAACCTGCCTCTGATAATATGATGTAATCGGGGGTGGGGGGGGGGTGGTGGCGATAAATATGCTGGTTGCAGTTAGAACACGAACACACAGAGAGAGAGAGAGAGAGAGAGAGACAGAGAGACAGAGACAGACAGAGACAGAGACAGAGACAGACAGACGAC
>JADBJO010004560.1:67770-70270 GCA_016801955.1 Conus betulinus
GATTATGGAGGGAGAGGAGGGGGGAGGGGAGAGAGGGGGAGACACAACGCGTGAATGACTCTTGAATGAACTGGACAGTGTCAACTCCGCCTGTGGGGGTTGAGGGGAGAAGGGGAGTAGGGGCGGCACTCAACTCCACTACCGGTGAGCCGCACCCCCCCCCCCCCCCCCCCCCCCCCGCCCCTCCCCCCCACCACCCCCCTCTACCGTCACTTGACTGAATACAGTAACTAATTAACAAATTAATCAATCATGTTACTAGCCTGCCCATTCATATATAGATTTTATTGCCTGGCAGCTATTATCGATCTCTATTGGCACACTTACTTAAGCAATAAAGAAAGAAAAAAAAAAAAAAAAAAAAAAAAAGAAAAAGAAAAAAAAAAAAAACCGAAAAAAAGGAGAAAGAGAAGGGAAGACAGGAAGGGTGGTGGGCACGAGTTCGAGGGGGTGGGAGGTGGCCGGCGGGGGAAATGAGAAGTCTACATTCAAGCAAGAGAGAGAGAGAGAGAGGAGAGAGAGAGAGAGAGAGAGAGAATGGAGGTACAGTGTTTCATTTTACCAGCCAAACACACTTAAAGGCAAAACGGATTTGTATTCGGGCGCTTCCAGTCGCAACCGCCTACAATCGATCCTCTCTCTCTGTCTCTCTGTCTGTCTCTGTCTGTCTGTCTGTCTGTCTGTCTCTCTCTCGTGTGTGGGGGGGGGGGGGGGGGGGGGGGGAACGGGGTAAGAAGAGACTTAGATGCTCCCGCGTCTTGCAACGCATGAGGCGGTCAAGGCGCTCAAATGTAGCACTCCACTTCAGGGCACATACGACCGTATGGCGAAAGCTTGGCGGTGTCTGGAGTGGCACTGTCTTCATCTGTCCGTGGGCAGGGGTGGTTGGGTCTGTGGGGTGTGCTCGGCAGCTGGAGGGTGGTGTCTTTTGCCGGTGGGCTCTGCAGTCATGAAATACGGGCTGGTTACACCCACGGGGATGCTGTCCTGCGCGTGCCTGTACCCATCGTCAACACAGCGCAGGCCTCCAAGGGTGGTACAGGACTGCTCAAAAGGCAGGTGAAGACAGTGCTTCTATGGGGATCCTCCCCAGCACCTTCGGGTGTTTCTGGGTCGTCCTCTTTTTCTCTGGCCTGCTGGGGTCCATTTAAGGGCTTGGTTTGCAGGTCTTGAAGAGGGTAGTCTAAGACATGACCCAGCCAGTGGAGGCGCCGTCTGCAGACGATGGGTTGACACGGGGAGCTGTTTGGACCTCTCCCTGACCGCTTCATTTGGTATAAAGTCTGACCATTTTGTGCCCAAGATCTGACGTAGGCACTTAGTATCAAAAGCTTGTCAGGGGAGGGGGGGGGGGGGTCTCTCGGTGAAATCCAGACCACCACCACCACCACCACCACCTCCTACTACCCCCCCCCCCCCCACCTCCGGATAGGATACAGCGTGTCGCCCTAGCATAGAGCTGCATCCCCCCACCCACCCCTCCCCACCCTCTCCCCGCTTCTACGGTTGAGTTCTCCGCACTGCACAGCAGCTGTTCAAACCACACCTGGGTAACCATTAATGGCAGAACTTTCCGCATCTGTGTACTGTGTGTACCTTTATGTTCTAAGTGCCTGCCTGCCTGCCTCCTCTCTCTCTCTCTCTCTGCCTTTCTCTCTCCGGTCTCTGTCTGTCTGTCTGTCTCTCTCTCTCTGACGCCCTTTCTCTCTCCTCTCTCCATTTTGTGTGTGTGTGTGTGTGTGTGTGTGTGTGTGTGTGTGTGTGTGTGTGTGTGTGTGTGTGTGTGTGTGTGTGTGTGTATGTGTGTGTGTGTGTGTGTGTGTGTGTGTGTGTGTGCGTGGTGTCATTCATTCTCTCTCTCTCTCTCTCTCTCTCTCTCTCTCTCTCTCTCTCTCTCCTCTCTCTCTCTCTCTGTGAGCACAAGCCGAGAGGAGACCCCCAGCAAGAACAAACAGTATGCAAGCTGAACTCTGAACCGCTTTGATGCGGCGAACTGCCGGTAACGACAAAACCTTCCTGTTGCACCGTCGTCGCTGTTGGTGTGTAGCCTGTGGGGCTGTATGTCCGCCTGCTGCACACAGCGATTTATCGGTTCAAATTTTATTCATATATATTATTATTAATATATATATATATATATATATATATATATATATATATATATATATATATATATATATATATATTAGACAAAACTTGAATCACACTGATTTTCAGAGTGTCAGAATAAAAAGGCTCGTGATGCCTACTACTACTACTACTCTCTCTCTCTCTCTCTCTCTCTCTCTCTCTCTGTCTCTCTCCATCCCCCTCTCTCTCCCCTCTCCCCATCTTTCTCTCTCTCTCTCTTCTCTCTCTCTGTTCCAGTCAGGTACTTTTTTTTTAACCTGTTGTCTTCAGAATGTGGAATTGGTGTTATTTAAAAAAAAAAAAAAAAGAAAAAAAAAGAAAAAAAAAAGGCTCATGATCTTGATCGCCATCTCTTAATCGACAACCCACC
>JADBJO010004560.1:87770-132770 GCA_016801955.1 Conus betulinus
GTATTTCAGAGTCTGTAGTCAACATGTGATCAAATGACCAGATTTATATGATTTCACAATACATCTTTGTTTTGATAACTCGCTGACCCTTTATTTCTGGTTCACAATCGGATATGCTTTGCTATACGGCTTTTGTATGTCTGAATCCAATGACATATTCAATCTAAGATTTTATGACTTCTTATCCTTTTTTTTTTTTTTCTTTCCTCCCATATTGGTGTCTGGTTTTCTTGGTTCTGTCAGTTCCCCTGATTTGTAGTAAGTAAACTTGTTTGTAGTATCCTGAAGCGACAAGAAAAATCCAACGATTCTAGCATTAGTACCTGTTATTGTCGGTGTAGTTCCACAAACATGCAAAACCAACTTCATACAGTTTTACGATAATTTCCCGTTTCAAGATTCCCCGCCAAATGAAGCAAGGGCGATCACTCTACCCACCAACTACGATTCACTTTCATACCACGAGGCCCTCAGGCGCCGATGTGCGAACAACTTCAATTACTCACTTGGTTTTATGTTTGATGAGATAGAACGGAAAGGAAATGTTAAGTCGACAATGTATGAAGCAGCAGAAACACACACGTCACCAGTCCAGAGTCACTTTGATGCCGGTGATGCCAGAACTGATTGCAACATGAACATGACACTATTGACAGCGCACCGTTTGAGACTGGAAGGTAAACAAATTTCTCATGCCTTCAAACTTCTCTTCGTTCTTCGACTCTGTCTTTACGCGAGCACAACATATTGTCCATGTTTACGCGGGAACCAGACTGGATTTGCCATATGCGTTCTCTAACAGAAGCTTGGTGAAAAAAAAAATGCACTTCACACACTCGCGTGGCCGCTTCTCACACTCGTAGCCTCAGCTTGTGTTTTGGTGCACACGCTGTGTGGCGCCTAGTGAGTCATTCGGTACAGATCGGCATAAATTATGATAAGTAGCTCCACGAGCCTTCCAGGAGGCTCGCTCGCTCATTGAATCAGTTTTTTAGCGTTTCCATACAGAAGATCGTTTGCGTTCAATTCAATGTAGCGTGTGTTGGTGTAGAAGTAAGACGTGCGATGTATCCTCCTTTCGTTCGTTCGAAAAGAAGCAGCAAAAAGCGAAAAGAAAGAAGGGGGAAAAAAAAGCAAGAAAAAAAGACTCCAGAAACACGTCATACAGAAGCCCCACAAACCAAAGTGCAGGTCATAAATTTAGTAAAGGATTAATTCAGAATGGAAAGGTAAATACTGAAGGGGTGAGAGGATAAGAAAGGGTGGCGGGAGAGGGTTGAAATGGCAGAGAGGTGTACACTCATGAGTGCCAAAAATAATGACAGTGGCTCTTGGCTGAAATCAAAATTGGCGCAATAGCAAAGCAATGGAAAGGGATTTGGAATGATTAGGCTTTTGTCTGGCTGTAGTACTGCAATAAGTCCTAAATAGCCAACCATTTGGCTTACAGTTAAGTGAGTTATCACGCATTAAATGATTTTTTTTTTAACTGGTCCAGCAAAGCTTGGGGAAAGAAAGATGGCTCCCACATGTTAGTAATTTTCAAAACAGGTACAGCCAGCTTAGAAAAGGCAAATGGATCAAACAGAACAAGTGATCTGGTCATAGCAATCAAAGTTATTTGTACTGCAAAATACAAGTCCACAAGACATAAATTGTTGGGTTTTTTGTTTGTTTGTTTGTTTTGTTTTTTTCTTTTTCAGAATTTAGTAACCTATTTCAGTTACAGGCTTTAACGATAAGAACTGTTACTCTTCCAGAAATATGTGGTCAAACAAGATTTGATCTGGAACATTATTATACCAGTGATGGATAATTTTGTTTGGCGATGGTAAAATGCAGTTAATACATGTACACATGAATTAACTTTGTACAAGCTTGCCATGTGCACATTTATACACACCATCTGCCAGTGTGCACAGCCACAACTACATGTGTATATGAACACAGACACTTGCTTGTAAACATGCACATATGCTCACATACACATATGATATGCACACACACACACACACACACACACGCATGTACGCATGCACACACGCACACACACACACACACACACACACACACACACACACACACACACACACACACACACACACACACACACATACATTGCACTCACACAGGTATTTTCTTGTTAGTTCTCTGATTCTGTTGCCAGAATATTGGAACAGATTGAATCATGAAAGTCTTTCTTTTAGTTGCAAGTGAGGTGACTGCAGGCTGAAATCTAAACAGTCTTTTATATATATGTATATATATATATATATATATATATATATATATATATATATATATATATTGCCAAGTCATTACTATAATGATGGAAGAATTATTAACTTGCACTTGTTTTTCCCCCCCACTACTTAATTGTTTCATATATATATATATATATATATATATATATAAACAAAACATATATATATATATATGTTTTTGTTTTATACCAGTATATACTGTGTAATATTGATTGAATATTTGGCATCATATTGTGTATGCCTGTGATATTGCCTAGAAGCATTTGTTTTAGACTGAAAAGAAGAAAATAAATCACTACACTGTTTCAAGTACTCATTCTGAAAGGCTGTCAGTTCCATATGGCTGTCTTTTCAGCCGAAGAACTACTGTATTGAATAGTACTAGTAAAACTGAAAATAGTCTATTTAGAGTTTCGTGTCTTAACATAAACTGAATTTTACCTTTTTTTTTTTTAATTTTTTTTTTTTTTTACCTGTTTTGTCAGCAAGCCTAGTCCGACGATGAACATGAAAAGCTCTTACATTAGTGCCTCATCATTCTTTTTTCAGTTTATACTAATGTTAGTTACAGCATTTTCTTTTTTTTTTTTCTTTTAGTTTATTACTGTTTGGAAAAATACCTGTTGGGAACGCAGTTTAAAAGAGCTTCATATTGCATGACAAGTGTAGAACTTTTGTCATTTTCATACATACAATTAAACAAGCAGATGTAGCAATTTATGGAAAAAGAATGGGGAGGCAGAAGCAGAGGGGAAAAAAGTGTAAAGCTTTTGAATTTCATCTGTTTCTTAATTTTGTAAATCCTTACCATGTGTCATTGTTAAATGTTGCTGACAGTCATACGTGACCGTTTTGTCTTCTTTTGTCCTTTTTGTTTCAAAAAAGAAAATTTTCTTCATTTTTATTTTTTGCCTCCTTTTGAACAATGCAGGTATATACCTATCCACTCACAATATATCATTGTTTTTTTTGTGTGTTTTTTTTTTAACTTTATGTCTATAAAAAAAAAAAAAAAAAGACCTTTATGTTAAAGAGCAATGTTAAGCATTGAAATGTCCTCAGAGGGAGTTTGAACTGAAATTGTTGAAAAGAAATATTTTGTCATTGACACAAAATTTTGCATTGCCATTTGTAACACTGTTCTGAAGAGTGAACAACATTCCATTTCCACAAAATCCTCCCAGGTCTAAAATTTACCTCATTTGTCTGAAGCTGTTTTTCTGCTCATGTAGTATTTGTGTATCACTGTCAGGATCATAGGCACAACTCCTGACTCATTTCATAGTGGAGTGTCAGACTCACCTTATCCCCCTTTTCTTTTTTGTCTCCAGATGAACTGCAGTACTATAGAACAGTGAAATTCCATCTGGAGCGTTTAAAGAGGATGCTCACTCACTACATATGGCTGACAATCAAGGTTTCAGAGACACGGAACAAAGTAGCTCACATTTTAAGTAAGTGTGTATATGTGTGTTTATATATATATATATATATATATATATATATATATATATGTGTGTATTGCATTAAAAGATAGTTATGGTTGTATTCATATAAGTATGGGTGTTTGTAATGGATCATTTGAATGCATTTTTGGTTGCATTTTTTTTGTTTTCCAGATTCTTGCAGTTTTCTCTGTATGACTTCATTGGAATAGCAGATTTCTTTGAGGGAAATTTGTACTGCTCTTTTAGGGAGAGTCTCTCACATAGACATAGCATCGTCATCATCATGTTTTGTTTGTTCAGTCAGCACCTGTAAACTAATCTGTCAAAGTGAATATTTTAGTGCTTTTTTTTGGATTATTTTTATGTACACAGGATCTTGATTTTGTGGGTTATTTTATGCACCTCAGTTCATGCTGTACAAAGATCTTGATTTATTATGTCTCGTCTGAGAGAGCTCACATCACCCCTAGTGCCACTAGTGGAGAGGGAGAGGAAAATTAGTGGAAGACTTGATATGTAGACTTTTGGATCTTCCTGCTTCCTAATCCTAGGCAAGCATCTTAGTATGTGATGGTCACCTCTCAACTATTTCCTGTTGACTATATTTTTGCAGTTTTCTAATACTCCTGTCTTGTTTTGATGAGTGTCCTGTCACTGGTTTGGTGTTTTGGGGGAAGATTTTCATGTCCTCCTTGGCCTAAAAAGTGGGGAAGAGTAAGTAAAAATGGAAAGTGATGTAAATGTTTGGCATAAACTTGACAACAGGAGACATTCTTTCAGTTTTACAAAGTATTTTAACACCAAATTTGGTTGATTGGTTAAAGAGTTGTCGAAGTGTTGCATGTGCCATGGATATGACTCTGAAGTAATAGCTGAGTGAAACGGTATGTACTGAAGTAAAAACGAAAACTAAAGCTTAGGTAGTTACTTTTGTTTGACCCAAGGTGAGTGCACGGTATTTTTTCTGTTGTTTGATTGTTTTGTTTCTGTTTTTTCATAATCAGTGTGTGCTGGAGGTGATGAAGAGGTAAGAACTTGACAGTGTTAAAGCGTTTTAAGTCCATGATTGACAGCATGTTGAAAACCATCAAATTCTGCCTTGTGAGCAGAAATCAGAACCTTCAAACCTGGGAACAAAACCCCTAGTTACACCTGACTGTTTGTCAGTGTTTGTTGCTTGGGTGAGAGTTTGTCAGCAGACACGGACCTGGCTGTTGCTGCTCCCTTGGTTTCCAACAAGAGACACACCACCTAATAGACAAAGAGAAGTTCTCACCGTAGTGGGAAAATACCGCAATCCAGCATCCTCCCAAGATGACCTGCGAAGGGCAGAGTCAGGAAATGGGAAGAAAAAGCCATCAAGAAATAGAGGCAGAAGTAAGCCAAGAATGATCAGAATGAAAGGAAATCCTTCAGTATAGATTCCCAAAAGAATGCAGGAGAGGTCAAAATGTGTGAAGAGTCTTGGCTGGTCACCAGGCATTGTCTGTCACATCTGCATCAACAGTGGCTAGGTATTAAATCAACCATTTACATGCATCTCCCTAGAGATGCTGTCTGCCGCTGTTTGACCAAGCAATTATGTAGTTCTGCTAAAGTAACGGGGGGAAACAAACGCTGGTTTACAGTTTCTCCGTCATTAAGAGACCTTCAACCAATGCCTTAAAAACTAACTGTGTACAAGCAATGGCTGTGTGTTCAGTATGTCAAAGAAAACAAAAACTAAAGCAAAGTAAAAAGAGAGAGAGAAAAAAAAAAGAAATCAGTGTGTTCTAGAGTTCTCATCCTTTCCATTGTTTTCTTTTTACAAACCCTCAGACCTGAGAGAGATAACGCCCACCCACATATGATATACATAATCACATTTCTGTGGGGAATGTGTGTGCTTATATGAACTCAGGTGTTTACTTTATAAGGGAAAGGACCTGTAGATTTCCTTCAGACTTTAATGTCATTTGTCTCTCATGAGAATCATTTTTTGTTGAGTACCTGGACTTTGGAAAGGCATTTGACTCTATCCCGTGACAGCCTCCTGGTGGAGGCCATCATATATGGAATAACTGGCAAAATTTGAGTTTTGATCACAAGGTTCCTCAGGAACATAACATAGAAAGTCAGAATTGGCAATGCAAACCCCTCAGTAAACCAAAAGTTTAACAGTAGTATCCCTCAGGGGACTATGCTTTGCCGTATTAAAGTTTTTGATCAATGATCTACCAGGTGTGGGTTATGGTAATGAAAACGATTTTGCTTCTGGAAAAAATGTTCGTCGCTTGATCAGCCCCAAAGACACATTGTGGTGTGATGAAGACGGGCTAATGATGTGACTGACACATGGAATCTTTATCTTAGTGCACATGGATGGAAAGTGTTTCATGTAGGCAAATATATGACTGTGCTGTGAGATTTTTCTGTCAAAGAGAGTATGATGTACAAAACCATTTTTATATGAAAAAGACCTTGGATTCATTTTTAACGAGGACTTGAAGTTTGATAGACACATTGGCAATGGAACTGCAAAGAGAGAGTTCTTTGAATACCTAGACCATGAGGTATTTGTAAGGTTGATCCAAAAGTTCGTGAGACCTCATCTGGAACATGAAAGTATTATTTGGCATCCACTATATATAAAAAACAGTTTCTTGCTGTCAGAAATGTTCAGAGAGGGCAACAAGGCTTGTTGGTGGCATTCAGGACTGAACATGAAGAAAGGCTGAAAATGCTTGATTTACTATCATTAAAAATCATGAAGAGTTAGAAGTGACCTGATACGAAAGTTTGAAATAGCGAGTGGCATGGACAACTCAGACAGTGTGAAATTTTTCACAAGACCTTATTCTAATTCTGACAGTATGAGGAATACCATCGATTATTCAAGGACTAGCGTTTATGAAAATTGCACTAGTCATAACAGAAATGCACCATATTGGAAATGGAATACACCGCCAGTACATGGTAGAAGAGCTAACAACATCAGTGTTTTCAAGAATGTATATCATAAAGTATTAATGCCATGAAATTCCTCAAAAATGAATGGGATGCTACACATAAAGGACAGTCTGTACGTTTTCGCATCGATTTACTCGGGGACAAGTGTTTGCATCTCCGCTGCATTCTTTGTCAAATCAATCTGGATATGAAAAAATCTGAAGGTTTGATATATATATATATATATATATATATATATATATATATATATATAGTCAGCCACTCTCACCCCCACCCCTAAGAAGAAACCAAACTTGTTATGACGGGTATTTTATTTCAGATTTTGTTTTTCAACCAGAAATCAATTTGTGAGGTTGACGAACAAGTGGCATTTCCAGGAACCTTGCTCTTCACGTAATGATCAAGCCTGTGAGTGATAATTTGCCTTATGATCCAAGGTTGTTGCTCAGTGATCACTATAGTGTCTGCTTGGTTTTCAGCACTTGTTCCTCTCAAAAATGAGGTCAAACCCATACCTGAAGGGTTAGAGAGAGAGAGAGAGAGAGAGAGAGAGAGAGAGAGGGGGGGGGGGATATTGGGGTAAACAGGAGGACAATAAGCTCCGATATTGAATAATGATGGAATGTGCAAGATGTGCTAATTTCAACTGACATTTGCAAAATTGTGATAACCCCAAGTTTGAAGTAAATAGATGTCAGAGAGAAAATATGACTTGAACTGTTTATGCAGTGAGAGCAGTGAGAGGGTAAACACCCATTATGCGCAGGGGAGAGGCTAATATAAGGCGACAAGGTGAGTAGTAATGATGCAATGCACAAAGGTAGGCTATGTCATTAATTGCAGCTGAGGTTCATTAGTGCGCGTGTGAGGTCATGGGCGAGAGGAAAAGAGCGTATCCGGACCAGTCGGCCAAATTCCCGCACATAACTGGTTCGCGCGTGTTGAAGAAATCGCGGGGATAATTCGCGCAATAAATGCAAAACCGTCACGTGAAAATGCAATCGAGGAAGACAAGTTCGTTTGAGCAACATATATGGTCAACCGATCTCGCACAGACATGTTTTTCCGTCTGCTTTGCAACGTGCGCAATACTGACATGCCACAGTGGTGAACTTTGACCTGGATGCCCATTGGCTCTTTCTAGGTCATTGAAATCCGTACGTGAACAGTGGCCGCTCTGGTTGGCCGAGTGCTGGGTGGGCGTGTAGCTGGCAACCGAAAGCGCGTCATCTCGCGCCAAATAGACTAGCGATCATTCACCATGTGTCTCGTGTAAGTATTGACTTTCGGAGGTCGATTTATGGGATTATTTCCTATTTTTCTTGTCATGTAGACGTATTTTCTTACAGATTAGCATCAGCTGAACACGTTTGAGCTCTAATGTTTTTACAAAAATGTCTGTATACATCATTTCTGAAAAAAAATTGTGGGGTGTTTCCGTGTGACATCAGCAATGGTTGAGAAAATGTGTCAGGAATACAGAATACATTTGGGACATCTTTATTGCCTCCGACCGTTAGAAAATTTGCGATCCGTTTTGTTAATTGATTGATATTGTGATTATGTTCGTGTGGAAATGGTACGGGGGTGTGTAGAGGTAACCAAAGATGAGTTTCACCGTCGTGAAACTCGGTTCGATGTCGTGGTAGATCGTGTGCATGAATTAGGTCACCCCCCAGCCTTCGGTGGAAATAGTTGAAATTTAAAAGATTATGTTGTGTGCTGTATTTGAATTTATTTTGTTTCTTCTTTTCTGTCAAAAGATTCTTCCATAGTTATGAAAGAAAATTGATTCTTGAATGTATTCTCGCCGGTGTCTCATCGGCTGACCTGACACTTACCCAAGACCTCGGTTGAGCCTGTGCGAACATGTTAATCAAATCCTATTTTCACGTCGATGTGTGTGGTTTGCCTGTTTCAAAGCTACATTTTGCACATCTTCTTTATTATTCTGATATACCTTTGTTTAAAACTTTAATCATGTCAGAAAAGAAACGGGATCAAGATACCAGATTGTGACTAGATCATTAACCGTTAGCACCACAAATGCTTATCCATGTTCAGGGGCTCCCTTCGTGCATCGCTATCACGCGCCAATTTCGAAAAGCTTAGGGCCAAGCGAACCAGACGAGACTGACGGATTGCTGCGAGTAATAGGCGTACATGCGCTGTTCGCATTGTTTTAACGGTTTACACAAACATACTAGTTGATTTTCTGTCGTGCTGCGACTCAAAATTTACCATCCTATTGTTCACATCAGCAGGTATGTATGTATGTATATCCAGTTTTTTATGTTCCTTTCCAGCGTTCTGATTAAAGCTGCGTTGAAAATCGTAACTAAGCAATCGCGGGAGATTGGCTACCGGCATTGTCGATTGTGATTTTTGCTGCTTGCCCTTTCGTCACTTATTTTTTATTCAAGTATGGTCTCCCAGTTTAACCTTACTTCTCAAAGTGGTTGTAGGAAAAAAGATTAATTCTTTTCACATTGTTTTAGTGAAATTTGATCATAATTTGAAGAAAAAACAAACGGTGATATATTGGACAAAACGGAACGTCTTCTGTCTAACGGGACTTTTTTTGGCGGCATATCACAGACGTTGCTAATACTCATGTTTCCTTTGCCACACATGAACCATTGTTAAATATTAAATCAGATTATATGTCATAATGAAAAGGTTTTATTCGGGAATATGTTTTAGTGAATTTTGTGTGAATCGAATATGCAGTGCGACAACAGTGATTGTGAGAGGGAAACTGACGTCTGACAGCAGTATCGGCACAGACGAGATATGGTCTGGCGATGTCTGCATATTATTATTTGCCGCATATTCAGTGTTGCGATTCATCAAAGTATTTTAATTCTCCGTTCCTGACGTTTTTTTTTTTTTTTTTTTTTTTTTTTTCAGTTTCATTATATTGGAAATTACTTTTGATTGAATTTTTAGATGAATCCTTAAGATTGAAATAAGCTAAATCTTACAGAAAGCTGAACTGTTCTACATAATGTGGTTGTAGTGGCCTACTTATTTTGCTTCCCAGGTAACGTTTTCATTTCTATAGCTTTACAATGAAAATCAACACATTATAAAACAACACTACAAATATGAATGCAACCCATGAAGTTGAGCTTTTTGGATTTTTTCGATTGGCATCAATCACACTCTCTCTCTCACACACACACACACACACTCACACACACACGCTTTTCAATGTTAATTGTTATATTTTGTCACATATGACTTACTTTCACCTCCCATCTCATGACGCATATTGTAATGCTGAACAAACTGTCACATGAAGGAAAATAATGTTAGTCCTTCGGAAGTCTAAAAGATGGAAAAATTCTCTGGATTCAACAGAGAAAAGATAAGCCTTATGGAAAAACCACCAAGGCTGTCCATTTTGATGATAGGTATTTCATACTCTGAGGGAAGACGAAGTGAGGAGAGTATGATGGTTAAATTACAAGCACTGCAATGACATGTCAAAACCCAAGAACTTTAGAGTGGATGACAACCACGACTAGCTAGATATACACACGTGTGAGAGGTGAAGATCTTTGGAAGTGTAATTGATGTAAAGAGAGCTTATGCTGCATTCATTTCACTGCATGATTAAGGTTTCTGTATGTCAGGTGTCCATAGAGGAAAATCAGAAACGCCTTATGATCCTTCCACTAAATTCATGCATGTAGTTGGTGTTTTTTTTTTTTTTTTTTTTTTTTGTTGTTTTTTTTTTTTCACAATCACAGTTATTCTAGAATTGGGCCTTTGACAGGTAAAATCTGCTGCAGGAGAACATTTTTAACCCCATCTGGTTTGTAGCCAGATAAATATGAAAACCTGGAGCCTCTGGTCCTTAGTTAAGTGAGGGTATTTGACATGACTGTTGTCGATCATGATTAACTTCTCATGGCTTAAGTGAACAAGTTGGTTAGGCTGTACTTCTCTGTGTTCCCATTATGGACATTTGCTCTGTATGGGAATTGTAACAGGATTGGGAAGAAAAAAAAAGGTGTTCATGAAATGTGTGTATATTGACTTAGTATAACAGTTTTTTTTAAATGAATCAACAGCCAAGTGGTACCTTACCAGTCAATCAAGGACTTGACCATGTGAAACGGTCTCAGAAACTTGATAAAACTGCATTTGGTTTTCATGTTTGATTCATCTCTGGAATTAGACATAAGTCAGTTTCATAAAACTGCAGCAGCTGGTTTCAGATCTAAGAACAACATAAATATGTATAGATAGATATGATTATATTTGTTCTATTCCACCCCATGACTCATGCACACTGAAGACACTAGCTGAAGATTTGTCGAAAATAGGATGCCAGTGACTAATCAGAAGTTTAATTGTGATTTTTCTATGACAGTGTGCTATAATGCTGTGCCATAGACACAGTGAGCCTCTAATGGTTCTCTGTCACTAGTAAGATTATCAACCAGTGGATCTTTAAAGGGTGCGTTTTCTTTCACTTTCAGTTTTGCTTTGTTTGTTCCAGATCAAATGGCTGATGTTGATGTGAGGGCCAAACCTGCATTGGTCGACAACAACACAGTCACGCACAAAGATGTAGCAGACAGGTTGACACAAGACAGCAAAGCTTCCAAAGCAGGACAACCAGGAAAAGAAAACATGAAGCGTTCTAGTTCTTCGTCAGTCTCAACCAGGGGCCGGAAACGGGCTGAGAAGAAAAACTGCTGCAATGGCTGCTCCAGCCCGGCCCCACCCATGCGGCGCTGCTTTTCAGAAACAGAAAATTCCAGCAGCAGTCACAGTCACACAAGTGAAGAAAAACAAACGACACAGACAATGCCACTAACAGCTCAAGCACAGAACGTTCAGACAACGGCTCCCCTTCCATAGAACTGCAGGAAACCATGGAATGCCCCCCATCCCCGACTGCCAATCTCAGAATGCTGTTCAGTGCTGTCAGTCCGGAGATCAGAAAGATGCAGAACCAGCGACTGGAGCAGCAGGGTGATGCTGCCGGTTCCAGTGATCCTTTGGGTGGAGAGAGTGACATGATGTCCTCACAGGATAGTGATCAGGGAAAGACTCTGCTTCAGGGCTCCAGAAAAAGAGAAGTCTTTAGGGCTTCTTTGTGAAAAGTATGTTGTTTTTTTTTTTTTTTTTTTGTTCTTTTTAAGATAATGTAAATGTTGTGTGTCATTTCCGACAGTTTTGGGGTTGTTGTTCACTCTCTGCATTAAGAATTTGTCTCATGTCAGCAGTTATCCATTTTATTTTGACAGGGGAAAAAAAGTGACGATTAGTTTGACAAAGGAAAAAAGTGACAATTAGACAAGTTTTGAAATAAGTTAACCTTTGTAACAAACTTGCAAAGAAAACAGAATTTAGCTGATACTACATGATTACAGTTATGCCATGTCTGCAATGCATTGTTTGCTTTGTGCAGATAAGCTCCATAATGATTTACTTACAAACTTGCTGTTGTTGAAAAAAAAAATTGAATATATTGGACTTGTGGTATTTGAGTCCCCATCACTAGATATTTAAGTCTAAGTGAATCGATAGATGTTGCAAGATCTTGCACAAAATGGTAAACTTCAGTTAGGTTGCATTGTTAGTGCACATTTATGGTTCAGTCTGCAAACATCAGAATAGGCTCAGAAACAACCTGTTTCAGGAATATATTGTTGCTTTGAAGATAACATACATTCGAAACTGCTTAATTCTTAAGACATCCAATTGACATGTATAAAATTGCCCAAATGTAATTTCTTTTTCTTTTACATCTGCATGAAATTGAAAATAAGTGCTCAATTTTCATTGAGGTAAATAACATTTCATAAAGGAGAACTTTTTTCATATTGAGTCATGTGTTAAAGGACAATGAATTTTGACTTGTTTCGTGAATCATATGAATAGGAACTTATTTGCTCCCATTTTAAGTTGTATTTAAAGGAGAAATCTCTCTCTCTCTCTCTCTCTCTCTCTCTCTCTCTCTCTCTCTCTCTCTCTCAAAAGGTTTGCAAATGTGCATATTTCACAATCTAGGTTGGTGAATAAATCTGCCAGCCTTCAAGTCTCAGATGTAACAAATACTATGAAAGAAAAACGTGAAACCAGAATTCACAGTTGCATTCTAGTTCATTGTACTACTGTTATTCTGCCTTCTTAATAATACTTTTTTTTTAGCAATTTACTCTTCTCAAGACCTGTTCAAATACCACCAAATTAGCATAACATGATACTGTGTAATCTACTACTCCATACATATTTGGAACATTCTGGTATTGATTATGAATGTGCTGTGACATGTTCTCTGGAGCAGCAGACAGTGATGGAGTTACTTAAGATGTGTTAGAGTAATTCATATAAAAAAAGACATATTTACATCATGCATGCTGTGCATTTTTTCATTTTTCTCTGAACTAATTCGAAGACCATGTTATATTAGATACCAGGACCATGTTTAGAAAAGGACACAGGCCACAGAACTGCCAAAACACAGGCAGCAAACATTTTGGCTGCAAGCCATTTTAACCTTGCATAAAGAATCCTAATCCATGCAGCTGCATTGTTGTTGCTCCACAGCAATCATGGGCTGGTACATTAGAAGCTGGAGGGAACCTTTATTTCTGGAAAATCAAAGGAAAATCCATATACATTTGTCAGTCCGTGAGTCACTACAGCCAGATGTGTTATGGCTGGCAGATTGACATGCATTGGCGAAGAAATATTAGCATACTGAATTGCTAACAGTGATTATCTAACTGCAAACCAGGCAGTTAAAATGGAGACTTGCTGTGGCGTGTTTAGTTTCTAAGAGTAGGTATGTGCGTGTTTGCATGCATGTGTTTGTAAAAAATTACATCAGTTGTCTCAACCATAAACATGAAGTCTGTGTCTTTTCCCAGCCCGGTCAAGTCACACATGACATAACTAGATTGTTATTCAGCTTCCTCCCTGTCTTTCTAGATTGATCACACTACACACGTACTGTACCCACATCCTGTAATTACTAATACTAATAGATCTATGTGCAAAAACCTGTTCAAAAAGCAGTCCAAGACCGGGTGCAAAAATTTGATCTGGAAAATGTTGAAAACAGCAATTTGTTAAGTGGACTGAAAGGATAATCTCATAATTTTGCACATTTAAAATAAATCAGTCAGCATTTTTCTCATATATAGAATGGTGGTACTTGAGTCAGGCACTCACTATTACTAGTGCAGTTTACTGGAATCTGTAGATGTTTCATTCATTTTTCAGCGCCCCATAAATGACCCTACAGTTTGCCATCCAAAGATTCTTTCGCTACCAGAGAAATGTGTTTGTTTCAGATTTCTTCTGCAGTATCCTGAGTATCCGGATGGAATGGAGCAGTTAGAAATCTGTTTGGATGAAGTAGCCAAAACCCTTAGTAAGTTGCAATTTTCAGTAAGTTTGCTAGATTTTAACAGTCATTGATGGTGGTGTCTCGATAACCCATATAAGGTTAATAAGTATACTATGTGGAGTATTAAACAACCCAGGCACAGCTTCATATTGTTGGTGCACCCATGCCATTCATTCACCCCTCCTCTCAGGTTTGGGGGGTGGTGTTAATGACGTGTGTTTTTTAAAATCAGATATTTGCACATTGGTCACTTGATGTCAGACTATTATGACAAGTTGCTGTCATCGTTTAGAGGTCATATTTACAAGATGAGAAATCTGGATAGATGTATACGGCATCAGTTATTTCATTTGGTTGCAGTCTAAATTCTAATGCCAATCAACACTGAGTTTGCTTATCTACCCTGTGTCATATGATTTCAACCCCAGTGCAAGAATGTTAGGGTGTCAGACTGTGGTGCACTTGCAGTATTTTTCTTTTGTATGAATATTATTAAAGTGGCATGTCACTTCACTATTTCGTGGGCCAGGCTGTTGCATGCCTGTCATGATGATACTAAGGTGGAAATCGCTCTCTCTCTCTCTCTCCCTCTCTCTCTCTCTCTCTCTCTCTTCTCTCTCTCTTTTCTCCTGCAGAAAAAAAAAAAAACCAGTTGCCCTGGCATATTTCTATAAGATATGTGTCTGCCAATCAGACTTATTATAAGCATGTGTTTCATAGTTGCTTTTTTTTTTTTAGTCTGTCTTGTCTGCTTTCCAGGATTCCTGGTCCTGACATTTGTTTTGAATCTTTTTTTGTGTGTGTTTGTAAATTGTATGAAAGTATACAATATCAAGCATGCTCTGGGTGTGGAAATTTGGTGTTTTGTGCGTGTGTGTGGGGGGGTTTTTTTTTTGTGTCCATTTTTTTTTGCCACCCCATCTTTTGTGCCACCTCTTGCGGCCCACACACACACACACACACACACACACACACACACACACACACACACACACACACACACACAGCTCATTCTGACACCCTGTCCACTGCCACAGCCAGTCAGTCCCACCGCAGCCCTGGCACCTGCAATCCACATGGAGCAGTCAATGTCAAGTGGCAACCACCTGGAGGAGACGCTGCGCTGCTGCTTGGTCACTTCGGTGGTGTTCAATGGCACCTGTTCTGATTCAACATACGTAGGCCACCACCTACTAAGCCCTTTACTGACAACAATAATTGCTTAGTCACAGAGCCGGCGTGACTGAGCTCTCCCTTCGGACGGCGCCAACACGTCTGTCCAATGACAGCCCCTGTGGACTCGCCGATACCGGTGACCCAATGGAACTAAACCAAGGCTACAGACGTGGAGAGGACATCGGAATTGAGGTCACCATGAGAGTAGGGTGTGAAAGGCCACAGAATTTTAGACTTTTATTTTAATGCTGATCGATGAGAATAAGGATGATTAAGATGATGCTACGGAATTTCATTTCGGGCTGAGACTACATGACAGGGCTGTACTCTACGCTTCCTTTCATGATATATCCTGGCATCAACCAGGCCCAAGAGATACAGACACCTGCAGTGTTGGTCAGGAAAATTTGAACAACACTGTCAGAGATGCATCCATTCAGTGGATGGAACTTGACTGTGTGGTCCCAGTCTTCCCAACTGAGCCTTTAGCAAACTCAACTCTGGGTAGGAGCTGGTTGGAGCAGAAAAATCCCACATGACTGATGGGAATCCAACCCATGACCTCCCAGTTGGGAGTCTGGACACTATCCACTTCGCCACGGGGGCTGGTTGGAAATGTGTTTTTATTTGTTGCCTATGAGCAAGACTTTGTAATATGTAAGATCAGCTAACAGTAACACTGTATTATTGGTTGTATATAGTATTGATCTTGTGATAATAAGAGTCCTGACTGTATGGATTTTTTGGATACTTCAGTCATAGGATGAGGAGGGAATGTTAGCTATAGGGATGAAGAAATGCTTGCCAATCTGATTTTAGAGCAGAAACTTTTGTGTGTTGGCAAATGAACACAAATTGAATTAAATTGATGTTTCAATGTGAGTGATTAAATTGATGTTTCAGATGTTGAACGACGAAGAATCTACGATATTGTGAACGTACTGGAAAGTGTGGAAGTAGTGAGCCGTATGGCAAAGAACAAGTATGTGTGGCACGGCAAAACCAATCTAAACACAACGTTGACTCGACTCAAGGTATGAAACGTGAAAATGAGGTGTGTCCTGTCTCATTGTTTCAGCAAAGGTGTGCAGCAGTAAGAAAGCTTTTAGGTCATAAAACCTGTGGTCATAGCTGGAGACGGATAAGAATGCTGCAGTAGTCTATAGGTAGCCATTATTTTCTTTCTGTCATAGCAGGTCCTCTCTTTAATCACTGAATGTAACAATTAACATGATGAACAGTGGATAGTTTTTTAAAAATAAAAAGAAAAAAATTAAGTAGATTATATCGAAGCATTTGTGTTTCTTATTTCAGTAGAGAACTTGACAGAAGTGGTTACGGTAGTGTAAGAGTAAGTATTAAATTCACCATCCAGTAAATGGTTACAGTCCTTGCAGTTCCTTTAACCACTTTGTTGTAAATAGTTGTAAACTTCATTTTGGGAGTCAGTGACTGTGCAGCTTTTTTGAGAACTACTTCATAAATTTTTACATGTCAACTGTTGATTCCCCCCAGGCACTCCTGCTCAATATGTTAATCCCATCTACCCAACAAAGGGAGTGGAGTTTATGTGTATGATTGATTTATCCTGCCATTGTATCAAAAATACCTCGGTCATCTGTATCAGAAAAGAAGTCCGGCATTCCATATGTTTACTTCGTTGCAGATGTTAGCAATACAAGAGGGGTTTGCTGAACAGATAGCACGTCTGAAGGAGAGAGAACTATCCAAGGAACTGAACCCCGATTCCTGTCCAGCCACTCCAGAGAGGGAAGGCGAATTACTTACACCTGTGGGCCCGAGGAAGATCCACTTGGAGATCTGAAGCACAGAGGTGAGACATGATCAGTCGTAACATTTAAAAGAAAAAAAAAAGTGTACATTTTTTAATGTATTTATTTTTATATGATTCTGTGGTCCTGAGTGAAAGGTTTTAGCTGAAACAAAAAGGACAGTACAGGATGACACATTTGTGAGTCAGTCACCTGCTAAATTTGAAATTATGCATTTCTTGCAATACATTTTTATCTGCCTGTGTAAATAGTTTTGTACAGTAATCTGCTACATTTTTTTCTCGTTTACTCCATTCCAAGTGTGTTTTTATGCGCACTTCACAGTGTATGGTCATGAGAAAACTTGTCCGACTTGCATCCTGAAAACTGGAAGACTGCTGAATGAGGTCACAGCCTCATCATCGTTTTTGCCTTACCGCACTTTCTGTCAAATCAACACTCAGTATTAAACAGTTCCTGACTGGAAGATACGTTTGTTGTATTATTACACTTGAAGATAATAAATACTCGGACGAAAGTTTTAATTGTTTTCATTGCAATATTGTTTGTTGTGTGTATATTAGACATCTTTGATATTACCACGGGTGTTGGAAAATTTAGCATGAGTTAAATGGTTACTTTTTTTTTCTTCCTGCAAAGTGGATGATTTTGAGAATGTGTGTATCAGTTGCTTCACATTCTGAATTGTTTGGGCTTGCACACTGTCAGTTCATAATGTGTGTGTGTGTGTGCACAAGCATAACAAGGGAGACAACAAGCATGCCTGTGACAGTATTGCACTTTCTCTTGTTTGATGGAACTAGGTTCTTGCAAATATTGAAAGTCCAGCATGATGTCTGTGCTTCAGTAGTTGTGCATTCTATGCCAGTTGTGTAGGAGTCACTGCTACTCCAGTTACATGGGCCAAGTGTTGAAGATGAGAACTAAGTGGCAGTCACTGGTTCTCAAGAGTTGTCAAAGAGTACTGTTAAGGGCTGCTGCCACTGAGCAGCAATATGAATGACTCAAGGATAGGAGCTGATGAGGTAGTGACTGGAATTTATTTCACTTGAAGATGGGGGGTGGGGAAACAATGTGTGGAACAGGGATGGGTGATAATCTTGCTCAAGATATAGTCAACAAGCTCTCAGGTTCTTGGTTCAGAGGGTTTGAAAAACGCTGCTGAGGTCATTGATTTTTGTACAGCATGGTCCATGCATGATGATCACTGAATCAGTGTTGTCTCTCATCTGTTTCAGGGGAATTAAGGAAAGACAAATCCCTGGGGATAATGAGCCAAAAGTTTCTGATGCTGTTCCTAGTTTCCAAGGCGAGTTCTTGTGTTTGTAACCTGGTTTTTGATTCCCTGTTTGGGGGATGCTTAGGTCGACTTTAGTTTCAGTTATGTATAATATCCTCCTGTTTTTCTTTTCAAAATTGATACCGTTTTGGTTTAATTATAGATTTTCCATTGTCATTGTCTGCTGGACCTGTCCATTTGTTAAATTTTCAGCAGATACTGAATTATTTTTCTCTCCAGAGTTTATACTTAGGCATCTCTAAGTTTTATTCAGTAATATGAATTTGTATTTAAGGGATGAATAAATAACCCAAAGTGGTGTTGTTTTCTTTTAGATTGTTTTGACTTTTTACAAATCTTGAGAAACTGGATTTCAATTGCAATGTCTGTAAACTGTTGCAGTGCTAAAATTTATCCAGCCAAACCCAACAAGGCTCCACACTGCTTACTTTGGGAGTTAAGGTCACCCACAATACTTTCTGTTAGCCTGACCTGTAGCGCTGAAAAAAAAAAAAAAAAAAACGCTTGTCTGGCTGCAAAATCAGCATGTCCAAAGCAAAACAAAAGCAAGTCTTGTATAACTGGTTGCACAGACACTGTTTTGTTGCAAAAGATGGCATCTGAAGTTGGCCAGTTTTTAGCGTGTTAGATTCACTCAGCAGATGCATGTGCACTCTGTTCTGCATATTGGAGTCTGTACAGGCATGAAATCTTTTTTTTTTTTTTTTTTTTTTTTCATCTGCAAAGTTTGGAGGTGGAATTAGCCAAAAATGTAAACAGTTCCAAGGTTCATAGTACACTCCTTCAAAGTCCTTGCATTCTAAGAGCCAATTTCAAGGCCTTGAAAACACTCAAAAATCAGTAAAAATGTGGTTTGGAACGTGGTGAAAGTCCTGAGATAACCTCTGCTGTTGACGGGACTATAATTTTAATCTTAAGTAAAAATGTGGTTTTGTTGATCAAACCTTGAAAATCAAACCATCGGCTCCAAACATTTTTAATGTGGCAAAAAAAAAAAAAAGAATGACAGTTTGATTTGTCTGCATTCAGGTTGACAAAAAATTAATTTAAAAGAAATTTTTTATAACATTGTACCGTTCTCGCATTGTCTACTGTTTAACGAAGGGAGATAGTTTGTAACTTTGGTAATTTTTCAACTCTATGCATGTGCAAAAGTCTTGTGCTTCCTGCTTGCCTAGTTCTTTGTGACTGCTGGTTTGTGAATGAAGCTTGAAAATGTTGTGGGGGGAAAACATGCTTTCAACCATCTGTGGTCGGATAAACCTGAGTTTTCTGACTGGGCGAGAGAAGACAAAGCAAACAAATACACCTGCTTCTGTACATTCTGAAGAAGAAAAAAAAAAAGTTGCGATGTGCAAGCAATGGGTGAGAGTGCCACGGTTAGCCACAGCAAAGGAAAAAAGCACATGGCTCTATTGGCATTGAGCAAATCTTCGGCAGGGATACCCATCTCACACTTTCTTACAAACAAAATGGCAGCAGCAGTGTCAAACATGAATGTTGTGTCGCCATTAAATCTTGATCCTGATGTGTCCATGCACGAATCCAGTACCAGTACCAGCTCTTCAGCCACAATGGACTGGTTTTGCTCAAAGACAGATGTGCTGAAATCTGAAATTCTATGAACACTGCACATTGTAAACCTGCATCAAAGCTTCAACTTTTGTGAACAGAATTCTCAGCTTTTAAATTAAAAGTGTTTCCAGATAATCAAATCGCCAAAGGATTTCAGTGTGCTAAGGGAAAATCTAGGTATTTAGCATTGCACCACACTTTCATTTATTGTTGGGGGGGGGAACCACAAGAAGAATCAAACTGCATTCTTTTGTTTGATGAAAGTCTAACAAAGAACTGAAGCTTAAACAGCGTGATATACATGTGCACATTTGACTGTGTAGTTTTAGCAATTCTTTTGCAATAAATGACTTTCCAGTTAGTACTAATGGTACTTCTGCTTTCTTCTGTGTGAAATAACAGCTGATCAAGTCAGCAAAGGACAGAAAACAACTAAGGGGCCTATCCATTTAGGCATGTGTTGTAGCCTTGAATTTTAAAAACACCTTGAAAACTCCTTGATTTTTGTTTTGGGGAGTCTGTAGAAACCCTGAGTTCACACGCATACACACAAAGACACACACACAGTGAACAAAGAAAGAAGAAAAAGAAATGCGATGTTTCAAGGAAAGAGCCAAGTATTATCCCAGAGTAGTCTGGAATGAACAATGAGAACACCATGTTAAGGTACAGTGAATGTCAGTCCTGTCCCAACCCCTTCATTTCAATAAACATTTAGAAGATGAAACACATGTGCCCCCCCCCCCCCCCCCCCCCCCAATCTCTCCATTAGCTTTCACAAAATTTCTGCTTTTTTTGCTATGTTTAGGCTTGCTATACTGCCTTAAGGAAAGGTTCATCGCCATCTGGACAACTGGATCCATAAACTGAATTAGCCTGATGGTTTTTTTTAGCCGCCATTGGCAAGCTGGTAAATGTTAAGTATCACACCGCTGTGGTGTTATCCCTGATACAAGCACCATCTAGTGCTTCATCATTTTCAAAAAAAAGATGTCACTGTTACAGTTTTGATAATTTGTAACCTTCTTATAGTTTTGATAGTTTGTAACTTTCTTATACATGTAGTTTTGATAGTTCGTAACTGTCTTATAGTTTTGATAGTTTGTAACTTTCTTATAGTTTGTAATTTGCTAGGGGGGGGGGGGGGGGGGGGGTTTAGATACAGATATATGTGTGCATTTATGTATAATATAGCAATACGAAAGTCAATCGCTGATATACAAAATACGAATCTAATTAGAACATGTAGCAGATATTCATCAAGATCACACTTGAGATATGCTTTTACTAAATTATGAAAAGTGTAACATCCATACTTTATCAAGCCATTTACTCGATATAAAAGGGCTTTCCTAGTCCTGCCATCTACAATCAGTTGATCTCTAGCGTAGATTTTTTTACAAGTATACTTTCTTGGGCATTCCCATAAGTAGCCAAAACCTAACCCTGTAACCATGTGTTTGATAACCAGCTATTTCTCTATCTGGAATCCAAACTTATTGCATGAAATAACATTTCCTTGATTGTCGAAAAAAAAACACAAAACTTTCTTATAGTTTTGATAGTTCGTTTTTTTTTTCTGACAGTTTTGATACTAGTTTGGAACTTTTTTTCTTTTTACAGTTTTGATAGTTTATAACTTTCTCCATCATAGGAGACTGAAGCTATTCCTTTAACTCAGCCCCCAAACCCCCTCACCCCCACCAACCCCTCATCTTTCCATTCGAAAGTGGACAGTGTGTTGAATTGGGAGTTTGATGGCGTACCTACCATGGTAAATAATCTCAAGTGTACTTACACTGACCCATCATTGACATCCAATGCAATGGTTTATGTCCATACAGCCTCAGACAGTTAATTTGGACATGTCGGCGAAAATACTGATAGGAGACCAACACCTGGAGAAGCTGGAGACCTCCAAGTTCAAAAGTAAGTGTGGTGCCCTCCCCCCAAATACAGTTTGTCTGATATATGAAGATGGATGTGTGTACTTCTGAAAGAATTGGGTGTTGAATTTGTGGTGTAACCCATCTACCAATCCTGTTTCTTCTGTGTTCAGAGATAGCGGGTGGGAGAACTCTAAGAGATTCATAAAATTGAGTTCAGTGGTTCCGAGTCTTGCACGTGGTATTTTTTTTCTTTCTACCAGTGTATAAGTGTGGCCTGAGTGCTAGTCTTTCGAGTGGGACTCTTGACCGAGGTCCTGTATACAGCATGCACATAATGAATTTACTGTGATAAGATGGGTCTGCACATGCAAAGACCGGAGGTGCAGACCAGAGCCATGACCATTTTTAACTCATTTCTACCATTGAATTATGCTGAAATCGTACTCGCCAACTGTAAAGTTTTGGTGGAATGTGTTCTGCTATAAATGGGTCCATATTATATGTTATCAAAGCTCAAGGTAAGAAAAATACTCTTTTTTTTTTGTCATGGAATACTAAAATTTATTCCGTGGAATACCAATGGTTCAATTCTGAGGTAGACAGGTCTGGTATGGGGCTTAGCTTAGTAGGTGGTGGTCCTGCATATGTTGGATCAGAACAGGCACCACTGAAGTGACTGCAGCAGTGCAGTGTCTCCTGTGGTGGGTTTCCTCATGACGCCTTGATGTTGACTGCTCCCTGTGGATTGCCAGGTGGTGTGATGGGTCAGGCTGTGGCTGTGGGGCAGCAGTCGGAATGAGCGGTGTGGGTGCAGTGCCAGTGAGGTGGCACAGAGGATGAGACAGCGAAAAAAAAAAAAAAAAAAGGGGGGGGGGGAAGTGGGCATTGACTTTCAGTTGTGCTTGCTGGAAATTAGTTCCTCAGTACATGCTCTCCACAGGGAAAGTGGCTTTATTTCACACATAGAATGTTCTCGTGGTGGTGTGGTAAACTGTTTCCACTGAATTCAGTAAAAGGCCAACCGACAAATTTCAAAACAACCTCAGGAGGGAAGCACTCTTCCCCGGAATTCCTCCAGATAGGATTATGATTTTGCCTCCCAAAAGCTGACTTTAAAAAAAAAAAAAAAAAAAGAAAGAAAAAGAAAATGGACATTATTGCAGTAAAGTCAAAATTACAAAAGGAGACAACCACCAGCAGTTTATGTGTCTTCAGCCATTGTCTGTGAACTAAAGCCACTTGTTGCCTTGAGCATATAATTGGATTTTCCATGTAATGTATTTTTGTAACTGTTGTGTGAAATCCATCAGGCATCTTAAAACTAGACTAGAGGGGAGTCAGCCATTCAGACAGAAGCTCTCACTGCACCAGTTATGTTCCATTCCATAAAATCTTGAAAAAAAGGTACTCTTAGATTGGCAGAAGTTTAAAGATAGTCATTAATTAGAACAGGGGGGAAAAAAGAGAGACAGAGAAGAAAAAAGGAATGTGTGGAATGATACTCGTAACCCAGTACTCTGATGTTTGTGATCTTTCAATACAGCAAAGATTCGTCGACTGTACGACATTGCGAACATCCTGACAAGCCTCAAACTGATCAAGAAAGTAGCTGTCACAGAGTTCCGAGGTCGCAAGCCAGCCTTCAAGTACATCGGGCCTGATATAGACTCCCTGGATGCTTCTCATGCAAATCGTAAGTCTGGTTGAAGGTGTGAAATTATGTATTTGAAATGTTACCTTTTTGGAGGGGGAAAAAAATTAACAACAAAAAACAAGATATGTACCTTCTCTTGCTTTTTTCTTTTTAAAAAAATTTTTTTTTTTTGGTTCTGTCATATTGTAATTAACAGTGCATTATTAGTGTATACAGTGAAATTCACTGCCTAAAGTTGAAAGAAACAAAAATTTTATTTTATATTTAACCAAAATGTTATCCAGGACAATACTGTTTGGGTTTCATTTGTTTTGACTAAAGTTTTGGGTGTAGTGTACACCATAGTATTGCAGTTTTTCTAACAGGCTTTGGATTGTTCAGTCACCTAATGTTTAAGAGTTCTTAGGAGTGATTTTAAAGGAATACACTGTAAAAACAAGTTGAAATTGGGGGGCGTAAAACTTGCGGGTCTGAGGTTCCTCAATAGTTCTTGACCTGGCTTTTTATGTGTAATACTTATTTCAAATTCAAAATCAAAAGAAAATTGCTTTTCATAATAATATGTGTTGCAGTATGTTACACTGATGGATGGCATCGACCAAGTACCAGTACCAGGCATTCTATGTTGGACTGCATTCGTAATGACAGTTGTAAGTAACCATTTTCTTTCTTTCTTTTCTTTTTTTTTTTTTTTTTTTTTTTAAAATTTACTATGGCTCCCATTCAGTCATCCTCTGCTGTTTTTCATGTTTATCAATGTTTATCAATAATGTTTTTTTTGCTGCTTTCATGACGTGTAATAAGTCAGCTAAAACAGTTACTGGTTAGGGAAACATTATCACAAGTTAATGTATTTGTTCTGAGTATCGCTGTGGGTTATGTAAAATGCCTTGATAATTTTCAGTGTGGCAGAGCAAAGATTTAGGAGGATCTCTCTCTCTCTCTCTCTCTCTCTCTCCCCATACCAGAATTCAAATGGTCATTGAGAAATGGAGCGCTATTTTTAAGGCATTCAAAAATGACTGGGGTTTGAAAATCCTGCGAGAGTTTGTGAAAATGTCAGAGACAATGAAAAATCTGTTTACAGTTACCAATAAAGATGATCAAATGCTCAACCAAAAGATTAAACCCCTAACTTAGGTCAGTTCTGATGTATTTGATGCAAAATTCTAGTTTTTTTTGATGATGCAAGCCCATAAATAGTAAAGAGCTGCATCCCTTGACAATTTCTAAGTGCTGACAGACAGTTTGATAATGGGTGATCTGGAATAAACTTGCCCTGAAAACAGGGTTCGTATGCTCCTGAATTCTGAGAGTGAACTTCAAGGCTTTTTAAAATCAATAAAATGCGGTTCTGTTGACCAAACCTCCTTCAAAACCTTTGGAAATCAAGCCATCAGCTCCAAAAAATTTCAGTGTGGCAAAAAGAAATGGCAGTTTGATTTGTCTGCGTTCAGGTTGACAAAAAAGTTATTTAAAAACACATTTTTACATTGTCGCGATCCAGGTTTGTCGTCTGCTATTAACCAAGGCAGATAATTTATAACTTTGTCAATTTGTATGCATGCATTGTAGCCGTGAATGAAAAAGAAAAAAGAAAGAAAAAATCTCCCAGAAAACTCCTTGAATTTTGTTTTGGGGAGTCTGTAGGAACCCTGTGAAAATGTCTGGGAGGTGTTGCTTCAGTAGCAGTGCCTGGAGAAGGCATGAACTGACTAGAGGAGGGGAAGAAACAGACTCTCCAGTTGTGTAAATGGCTGTTGAAGAGGTCTTCAAAAAATTTTAAATCTTGGCAAGAAAAGTCTGTGCAAACTCGTGATTTCTCCCTCTCTCTCAAGACAGTTCTTCAGATTTTCTTGTGATTATGATTAATGTTCATACAAAGCTTGTGTTTTCCAGCGTCTCTCCTTGTGAACAACACATTCCGTCCAAATTCGGCCTGCCCTTCCCACAGGTGAGTTGATTTTCTTCTTTTGATTAAAAGTTAGATGGCAGCATTTTTTGTCATCAGGGAGATAGATTTGCATATATACCTGTATTCTTGGTCACTCTTTTTTTTTTTTTTTTTAAAGTTTCAATCATATTTTGATGGATGAAAGTTTATGTGACTTAGTTTTCATTTGTTTCTTCTTAAATCTGAAATTAGAGTTTGTAGATAAGATTGATGGTAGCAGTGACATGTTGACGCTCAGTTCAGATCTAAAATAAGTCCTGCTCACATGCACACATGTACACAAATTGTGTAGTTTGAACTGTATCCACAGTTAACATGAAGGGTAGTTTCTCCATTATAGTTGGGAAGGGATGCAGTACTGGCTTCTACCCGCACATTATGAGATGAGAGTGGGACTTCCTTTGATGCCCTGTCAGTTCTAAAAGTGAAATACAAATCATTTTGAATATTCCAGTTCTCAGAAAGAAAGGCTGGTTTGTTGTTTTTTTTTCTCTTATTAGCAAAGAAATTTTTTTTAATGCCATCGCTTTTCTTGAAAGTACTGTAATATTTGATGAGAAGCGTTCCATTGACCAACTGCAGATTTGGGATGCACAGATTGTAGAATATGCAGGGGAGCAAGTCCTTTGGATTAAGCCAGAAATCCAGATCAGAAAATTTGTTTCCACATTGGTTTGTGCTGTCTCATGTTCCACAAGATTTTGTTGGGATGCTTTCCTGTACTTAAATGATTGTGACAATTTTTTTTTTCTCTTTGGTTTATCTTGAGATTACTTTATCGTATGATGCTTTTTAAATACAAAAGAAATGTTAGATAAAGAAAATTGTTGATGTGTTTAACCATCAACTAGTTTGACTTTAGAAATCTTTGAACATACTGTTGCTATTACAGAAACTCTTCAGTTGGGAAGGCACATAAGATTCTCAGACTGGTAAAGCATCTTCCCTTTAATCCAGACAAGACATTCAGTCCATTCTTGAAAATAAAGATAAGTAAAGGAAACAAGATTTTGATAGGTTAATGGGGAGGGGAGATGACACATGGCACCACAACAACACACTGTCTTTACCATAAAATTTCGCCTCTGCACCAAAGTCAGCATCTCTTTCAGCTAAAATCCTGAACATAAAAGTAAAGGTGAATGTTGCAAATTCAGACTCTTCTCCATGCTTTTGGACATTTCTATTTCATCATTCAATTCCCAGCAAAGTTACCGTAAAAAAAAAAAAAAAAAATTGTACAGAAAATATGTGCTAAAGAGTTTGTGTTTTGAGAAAATTTATGTACATCTCAAAACCGACATTTTGAGAAGGGTCATAGAAAACTCAATAGTAATTTAGTTCCTAACTCTAGTCTCGTCTCTCTTTACACGTTAATTTTTCGGGGGGGGGGGGGGGATCGTCGTTTTAGAATGGCAAGCAGTGATCTGAGTACCACTCCCCCAAACATCAGCTTTCTTTTTTTTTTTTTGTGCAGCAGGCATGCTAGGTTTATAGAAGTCCAACTGACTTTGCAGGTTGGCTCAGACAATGGCCTACAAAATGTGTAGTGTTAGCTGGGTCAGTTGAAGTCTCATGCCCGTGATGGCACTACAGTTCATGTCTGTGCCTTTCAGAAGGGACCAGGGGGGTGCTGAAGAGGGACATGTCCAACAGCAGCACCAGTTCAGCACCCGCTTTTTCCCGACACTCCTCCTTCGACCAGATCATTGCCGTGGTGGAGAGCGAGCTTACTCGTCTCCATGGGTACTCCTCTCAGCCCTGCAGCCCAATCAAAAGCTTAACTTTGGTGAGTCCATTCGGAAGAGCAAGTATCAGCTGCTTGTACTCTGCACCTTGATTTTCTTTCTTTAGAGGGAAGGGGAGAGGGGCAGGCTTGGATTTTTCCTCCCCAAACTGCTAAGAAACATTTGTAGTTGTTAAGCTTCTCTCAGAAACTAAGATGTTGTAAAGGGGAGTTGGGGTAGGTTGAATTCAAACTTCAATGGCAGATGTTATTCCCATTAGAAACGCCTCGGATAGAAATTATTGCTCTTTTTATTTGGTTGGTTGTGTTTTTAACCTTTTGCATTTATCCTCAAGTTTCTGTATCTTGCTGTGTGTGTTGAACATCGATGATTTTGTCAGTACTGCCATGTCAGACACCTGTCCACCGTGCTGTGTTCACAGATTTGGAGGAAGCCCCCACAGAACCCAAGCGTTGTAACACAGATCCACCTCAAGTGGAGAACAGTGAACAGCCCGTGTCCAGTGCACCTCCTGTCACCGTCGCCACCCATAACCTTCCACTTACAGCTGCTGGCAGGACCAACCAGAAACCTAGCACCGTTCGGGTCATCCCGCGATCCGACACTGTGATCATCAAAGCCAAGAGCTTTTCTGGATCTGGTGGCAATGGGAAGGCACCTACGGTCTTGCCCCTGACACCAACTCAGATAGAAGGCATCCTGCAGTCGTTCAAACATCCTGTCAGGACAAAACAGGACGCCTCCACTCAGTCTTCTCTGGACAAAATTCAGGCCAGCAAAGGCACGGAGATTCTGTCCCCGCCAGGGTGTGAACATGGCAACCATGAACGAGCTGACGCCCGTTTCCAGCACAACCACTGCCAACGTCTTGCCTGCCTTGAATGGGGTCGGCCGCAAACGTTGCTACATTGATGTGATGGTATCAGGCGGCGAAAAACGTGTCAAGGTGGACATGACCACACCCCCCAGCCCCAATTCAGTCATCATGCGGGAGAAGGAGGTGATGGAAATGGATGCGAGTGCCAAGCCCAAAGCCAAATCGTCATCCACGCGTGCACTCACTTTCATGTCGGACACTCAGTGCTCAGAGCCCAACATCACTGTGTGTCCAGCTAAGCCAGTGGCCACACGACCTCAGGGCATCCAGCGAATCACTGTGCAGGTCGGTGGTGCTCATGGCCGGGAAGGTGGCAGCAGCGTCTTTCACGTGCCCGTGGTCAACGTGAACCAGTCTGAAAACAAATCCAGCAAAATAGTGCTGACGGGTGTTCCTTCATCAGGGGTTCAGGCACAGTCATTGATTAATCCTCAGGTGGTGCAAGCCGTCCCGGTGACCTACATGGCACCCTCCTGCAAGCAAGTCCATGTCGTTACTGACGCCCAGTTCTCCTCATCCTCTGGTAAGGCTGGAACCACAGTCACCACTTCCACTTCTCATCCCTCAGTACACATCATCCACCCGGCCACCACCCCAGCCTCCAACTCCCACCTCGTGGTGCCCATGACCTTCAGCCCACACCTTTGACCCCGTCGGAAAGACCAGCCGGCCATGTTCACCTTTGCCGGGATGGCCGCGCCAGCCAGTCAGACACAGTCAGTGTCAGCATTTCACGTGGTGCAGCAGACCACGCCCTCTACCTTCAAGGTGATGCCGGCTTCCCCCATGGCTTCACCAGCTCATGTACAGGTCTTCAATGTCGTGGCTGCGTCCAGCACCTCGCCCAGTTCGGCTGCCAACACTTCCATTTCTTGTGCCAATACCACGGTGTTGCAAGCCAGACCCGGTTCTATCTGTGCATACCAAAAAATATGAAAAAGCAGAATTCGTTTTCTTCCAAAGCTATGTCATATTATTTCTGAGAGAACACTGCAAGACAAAAAATAACTTCTTTTTTTTTTCCACCTCTGCCATTGCTCATGTTCTTATAAGAATATTTGTAGCCGCGTTTGTCACCAGTTCATGTGATTATTTTGTATCTTCCGCGAACAAGGTATGTGTTCAGGAATCCCCCTGGCCACTGTCTTTTGAAGATTCAAAAAGTACAAGGACAACCATCATACATGTTTTTAATTTAAAAACAGGCTACAGATATTGTCCATCACTTGCACTTCTCAGCGTTAAAAAAAAAAAAAAAAAAACAATCAATCACAAGTCACTGACAGCTCTGTTGTGTAGAATTATATAAATTAAAAGAAAAAAATAGAAAAGAGCATCAGACCTTGCTAAAGAGGAGGTTCATTTTCAGTTAGCGTTAAACCTTTTGCATGCCTTCCGAGATTCAAGGATACAAAAGAAGAATCTTGGAACCAGACTGCTTGTCCATCCTTATTGTTTTCTCTTGCAATAATCTCAACCACTAAGAAAGATCAGTCTTCCCAAGTGATTTCCTTGTCTCCAACCCCTCCCAAGTTTGTAAACGTTTCTTCTCCAAAAGCATGGCTGGTTGGATGCTTGATCTATTTCTGCTAGAATGAATCAAGTGTGGGCAGGTCCAGTATGATCGTGATGCAACAGTATGTCCATAACTTACGAGGACTGCATTTTAACAAGAGATTATAGTACACATAAAACAGATAAAAACTGAGGAACCGGTAAGTGGTAACAGTGAACTAGGTAGTAATGTGAAGTTTGAGCTGTACATTGTGATTATGGCACAATGGTATCGAGTCATCAGTGCAAATCAGCACTGTGTGTGCTTTTTATATGAATTTAGATCACTGCCAGCAAATGTGGGACTTCGTGGGTTGGCATCCATTCTAACTAGGTGCTTGTGAATGATGAAGAAAATTAAATGGTCAAGATGAGGTACCCTACCATTGGAATACCATCTGCTTGTTTACTTATGTGTTTGAACTATAGCCTGCTGTAGTCGGTACACTAGGGGTGCCACTTTTCAGGGTCAGACTGAAAATCTGACTGCTTTAAAAAAAAAAAAAAATCTGAAATCAGCTTCTTCAGCCTGCTTAAAGTTTATCTGTTTAGTTCAGACAATGGGGAAAAAAATCTTTTTGTGTACTTTCCCTTCTGACATAAATGTGCTTAAGCTCCTAGCTTTATTGCTTGGTTTGCAAAGAAACGAGGTTCTAACACAGATATATAGAGATGTATATATATATATATAATTTCCAATAGTTGCCTCTTTCGACAGTATCCTTTCAGAGCTCAGCAGCAAAATGTGATACCTGCTTGAATCAGGCAAAACCTGGCTTCATTATCATGAGGACCATGTTTACTTTTAAGGTTTCCTCAGTGCCTTCTGTGGTCTGGCATCTCAGAAGGTATGACCTTGATAATTATGAGTGAAACTAAGAATACTTCAACACTCAAGCGTGATTGGGGGGGGGGGGGGGGGGGTATGTCTCCTCCCATGTTTTTAAACATTTGGAACAACGGGAGATGGAACAGTTCCCACCCGCTTGTTCCCCTCCACCCCCACCGTGCCCTCCCGTTCTACTTTCAGAATTGAAAATTGGTTAAGTCCCTTGGCACCCATGTAGTTGTCTTGGTGTTCAACATTGTTTTACAACAAAATGGAAAATAATTGTTTTCACCAAATGTATTTATTTCCCATACAGTCCTTTGAATGAGACTATAAACCGAGGTTCTGTGTGTGTGAACACACGCATAACATCTTGCACACACGTAAAATCCCATCATCAACTTTCGGAAGAGAAGGCATTTGGCCGTTGGTATGGATGACATGTTACACATAGCATGTGCCCTGCGTGAGAAATGGAAAGAATGAAGGAAATTGAGGGAGCAAAATTGACCGGATGACACTGGAAACATCTGAAGCGCCAGCTGGCAGCTCTTCAGTCGGCACTGCCCAAGTAGGCAGCCCGTTGTGTAAACGAGTGTGGTTTGTAAAGCGCTTAGAGCTTTGTCTCTAGCCAAGGATAGGCGCTATATAAGTATTCATAATACTGATTTAAATGAACTTTTTTTATAAGAAGTTCCAAGGATTATTGGAAATGGAGTGCAGGTTTACAATTAGATGGAAAGGCAAATATGCAAACCTGTTTAATGAAACATGGTTTCCTATCAGTCATTTTTAACAGATGAGCTACTTTTAATTTCCAATTTTTTTACTAGAAAAGGTGAAATATAAGTTATATCTTAAAGTTTCAGATTGTTCTGTGAGGATACAGCACAATTGACCTGTTTTTAGTAAAATTGAGAAGTCAAAATAACTCATAAAACTGATACGATAAGGGGAAAAAGTTCACTGGCTACTGACAATAGCCAATTAAAGGAAATGATGGAATGCATTTCCACTTGAAAGATTTCTCATTTTCTACCTGCAGCAAAAGCTCAGGAATTATGTCTTTTTTTTTTTTTTTTTTTATTTTTTTTTTTTAAAAGTTCATACATGCCAAGATCTCTACCCACAGCAAAGTTAAGGTCCCAGCTAATTTGCAGGGAGAGTTCAGGTAATATAAGTGTGTGTGTGTTTATGGACATCCTTGATACTGGGAAATGGCTGTGGGACTCGGAAAATGATTAATCGGTAAACTATGGTTTCTTTGTTGGCCAAACTCTAGTTATGAACACTTTTTCTGATTCGTTTAAAGCAAAATCTCCCAAACATGAGCCTAGTGTAAGCATCATGTAAATAGTGTGCACTCTTATCCAGAGAGATACTGAATAATTGGACCATTTTGTGCATACAATTACTCCGCTCTAACATGAAAATTGCATCATTGTCTTCAACGACTTACTGATGTCTTGGATTAGTATCGGGGACTACAGGCCTTGAAATAGGGGAAACAAACAACAACAAAAAAAACCTGTCTAGAGAGCCTGGATTTGTGCCAAAGTATGCTGACGAACTGGGTTTAAAAGTGATTTGTATTGGGAGTAACTGTGTTTTACAATAGGCCCGGGAAGATCAGGCATTCCTGTATCCTCTGCCATGTGATAGTAGACAAAAACGAATTAATCCCCCACTCTTCGTTCCTCCCATTCTGTGAAAATTTGGAACTATGGAAGAAGTGCCTCATACTCTACGGCTCATTTTTGTTGAAAAGAACATCAGAAGCAGTGTTAGGGCGAACAGATCTGGATACAGGGTTCATGCAGTCATTGAAAGCGCTTGATTTGCTGGGGGGGGGGGGGGGGGTCTCTTTTCAAGGCCTTGAGACTCCTTGAAAATCAGGCTTTTACTCAGGTCATTGAAAAAGTGCTTAGATATTGTCACTGCCAATGCCTTTGAGTGAAGTCTGTTGTAAAACCTTGAAGCTGTTAAATGAAGAAAAAAAAAATTTTTTTTTTTTTTTTTTTTATGAAAATAAAAGAAGTCGGAGTTGACTTGATGATCTGCTACATGTAAAAACACCAGAGTTACCAGCCTTCATGGAGCTCTCACACATGGTAGAATAATCTGCCATCTTGAAATTGAGAAACCAGCATGCCAGGGATGTGTTTGCTTAATGTTGTTTGGCTGGAAGAAGAAGAGTACAAAGAATGGTTGCAGGTAGATCTAGGTGAGACAAAAGCAAGGCCCTTTGCCACGTATGGAAAAAGGTCTTAGACAGAAAATTATTTGTGACAGTATTTCATGATTATTGTTCTTAAAATGATCATTGAAGTCAGTCGAATTATTTAGAAAAGGTGCTGGAAAAGTCCTTGATTTTTTTTTTTTTTTTTTTTTTTTTTTTTTTTTTTTGCAGGAAATCTGTATGAATCCTGTTAATACATAATCAAACGTGAGCTGGGCAAAAGTTTGCTTTTACAAGTGTGAGTGAATTTTAGGTGATTGATTACTCAAAAGTTACATATGGAAACACAAGTAGATTACAACAAAATTGTTTTCAGAGACTTGAATCTGAAAAGAAATAGTTTTTTTTTGTGTTTCCTTTGCATGTATTTGAAAACCTGTTTCCTGAATGTACATTTTAGAGCAAAATTGATGCTTCCAGAAATTTCAACAATGCTGAACTGTGGAAAATGCGACTGTGCCAGTGTCTTTTTTATTTCTTTTTTCAGTACACACACATCGATAAAAAATGAATAAAAAAAGCCAAACACACAGTACAGTAAATAAACCGAAAGCTATGCTTGAGTAAGTTGATAGGCCATTGACTTTGGTTACCAGTGAACCTATCTCCCATTAACCCCAGCATCATCTACATTCAGCTGTAGTATGTAATGTTCACATGTAGATAATCACAAGACACTGCACAGTATTCCAAACACATATGTAAACAGTACAAGAGAACGCCGCACGATTTGGGGGTCAGCAGCAAAACGGCTGAAGAGGTCAAGTAACTGGTGTACTTATTGTGCCCTGTGCACGCAGGCTTTCCTGTCCATGTGACCATCAGAAGTGGGTCACATAAGTAACGCACAGACAAGGGAGTTTATGCATCTGCGAAATTCTGTGTATCTGAGATATGCCCAAGTCAGGTGTGAGTCTTTTTGCTTATTTGTGCATGATTATTACTCTCTGGAGCCAATAGGAACTTGTCACAGTATTCTGACTTTAGGTGATAGGTGTGTGCTTGACAAGCACGTTTGGTCAAAGTGCCATGAACTTTTTCAAGTTCTTTTCTCTCTTTCCCCCCACCACCCCAGCTAACGGCGCAGGCGCACCAACAACCTTAGGCTCTGTTGTTAGTTTGAAGTTAACAGACAGTTCTGATGGCTTTTGAATGTCTAATTGCCAGCAGTTTTTATTTCAGTGGTCTGCAGGAAGAGTGCTTTTATTTTCTGATTATTTTTGAATAGTGTGTGTTGAATGACATCTTGTTGGGTTTTCCAGCCACTGCCTTGTTTTTTCTATGTTGTAAATAGTTGTACATAGCTTTTAACTTAACACTTTCATTTTTAACCAGGTGTCAGTGAATTTAACTGAAAACTGAAGAGTTATAACTTGTACTGGCTATGGGTGTTTTACAGTCTGTGTATCTGGGAAGAAGAGCGTCGGCTGTACAATTGGAAAAGACATTCACCTGCTTGCCCGCCACATGTTTCTTAGATAGGCTGCAAGGCAGAGTGTGTGGATGTTAAATTTATTGTGTTCACAAAAAGTGTGAGGTCAGTTTTGAATGAGTGTGGACAGTGTTAAACTGGGGGACATTTGGACGACCCTGGACTGTTGTGTTTCTCGTTGGTTATGAAAAAAGAGGACAGATGATGCTTATTTCTAGTAATGCTGAATGTTATTTCTCAGGGCCATTGAGGATGAATTTGATTGGGTCAAGAGTATTATTTCTCTGGACCCTAGGATTATAGATCTCTGCTTTGCTTTTAAGTGTCTTTCCCTTGCAGTTTTGTTTCCCCTGCTGTCATTGGATGTTTGTCCGCCCTTCATAGTTAGTGCGTATTTGTGCAAAAAGATGTTTTGTAGACACATGAAACATTTGACACTGGTGCTGGGGGAATAGCATGCAGTGAGTGTGTCTGTAAAGGTGTGTGTATGATTTACTGCTGAGGGACTGGAGACTTGGTCGTGGTATGTGTCAAAGTGGAGGTGTGATTTTTTTACAACTGTTGAGTGGGCTTTTGTTTACACACAGTTTTTGGTGTTGCACGTGTGAAATTTAAACTTGTGTATTACGGATGCCCAAGTGTCTGGTTTTCAGCAGATTTCAAGATTTCTTCCATTACAGATTTCACTACTACCCCCCATCCCCCCACCAAAAAAAAAAGAAGAAAAAAAATCCCCACGCCAGCTCTCTTTCACTCTTTAATCTCCGAAAGAACTTTATAAATGTTTATTCTGGATAAGCTAACTCTTCAGTTTCAAATGGATCAGTTGAAAAGAACCAGAAGTTGGCCACATTTTTGTAACTTAACAAAGTTCTTGCACCACAAGAAGATTGTATGGGGAATGGGTGTGGAAAATCGGTAATTTTCTGGATTGATTTTGTGGACAATTTTATTAAGCAGGGTTTGTTACATACATACACCTCACCTCTTTCTGGGAATATGGTTAGTTTTCCCTTGGATTGGAATTCCTGACATGTTGAACGAAGAGGATGCTTTGAGGTCATCTCCATAGTTGGAGATAAAAGTGAAAGTCAATTCCACCACCAATTCGTATTTCCCAGACTCTGAACGAGTCATTTATATTTTGGATTGTTTTGTACATAATGCTCCATAGTACAATGATTGACTGCAGTTATGATAGAATTTTGGTCTTGGATGTGATTGCAGTTATATCGGGATTTTGGGCTTGATTCCTCCCCTCCCCCTGTTTTTAATGCAGTGCATTATAGGATTCTTTGCTTATTTATTTTCTTCTCTGTATCCTCGGGATTTCTTTGCATATGTTTGTCTCCTTTCTGAATCTCTCCTTTCTTCTGTCATTCTTCTTCAACTTGTACAGTCTGCATTAATTTATGTGGATATTGATCTCTTTGGTATTTAATTTATTGCTGAAAAAAGACAAACTAAAAGTTGGTGAAGAGACCAGCGAAAAGAACAGTGACCAGAAAGTAATATATATCGAGTAATCAGGTTACTTATTTTGACATAAAGGAAGGGGTGCGTTTTGTGGAATGGTATGAGGAAGGTTTATACATGTATGTTTTCTTCCCTTCTGTCTTTTCACCAATGTATTATTATCCCTTCATGCTTTGAAACGCTCATCTGTATTCCGTTACGCTTGAGTCCAGCTGCTGTATAATGCGTAAAAGGAGAATGTAAACTTTCATGTCTGTTTTATTTGACATCATATAGGTTTTAGCTTGCTTCAGACTTGTTTTCCTCAGAATAATAATAATAATAAAACAATTTCAAGGTAATAATGAAAAAAAGAAAAATTTCAAGAAAATTCTCACTTTATACATAAATGGAGCTCTTTGAAGAATGTGAATCAAAGGTGTGCTACAGTGCTGTCCTTTCTGTGTAGATTTGATCTGAAGAACTGATTCGCTTCCACCCACATCCCTGGTCTTCTCGTTAGATCAGTCTGCTCATAGTGAATGTGCATAAATGTTTCTGTGCCAAGTCTAAATCCAGCTGCAAAGAAGGTTGAACCAGGTATTATGTGTAAACTAAATGGCTCAAACTGTGTGAGAGAGTGTGCAACTGGATAGATGAGGACGAATGTGAAAACTGCCTGTAAATGTGCTTTTTCATTATTTAACGCCCACTCCTTCCTCTCCCTATCCTCCCCTCCCCAACCTTAACCTTCCCTCCAAAATATATGTTTATGCTTTGCTGCTTTTTGTAAGCTTTGTTCTGCTTGGCCAGTTTTGACTGTTCCATCCGCACTGCATTTTGCTTTCTTTCCAGGAATGTGAACCATCATGAATACTTTACACCAGATAAACAATGTGAGAATAGGAAATTGTTTAATACTAGTTTGACTCGGCCTGGCAAGGCAACGCTTTCACAAAAGGAACAGACGATCCATATCGGATATCTAACTTTCATCTGAAAAGTTTGTGCCCACAACAGTGCACTGTTCTTCAGGTGCGGTATGACAATAAGGTTTTATGCATGTCACTACACACATTATATTTCAAGAGAAAACGGGCATGCATACACATACACCCTACACATGCATACACATGTAGAGAAGCGGTCAACACTTCTGTTAAAATTTTATCAACAGATTTACCAGAGACCCCCATGGGAAGGCCGGGGGCTCATAGTGCAAACAGCTGCCCTTTCTTCCTCAAGTTTTGTTTTCTAACTCTCTCTCTCTCTCTCTCTCTCTCTCTCTCTCTCTCTCTCTGCAGCTACAAACAGGCATACACACCTTTTTTCTCCACCCATCATCTGTTTTCCTTCCTTTGTTGACCATTCTCCTGCCTGCTGGACACTACCATTTTGTTTTCTGATTGCAGTGCAAGACATGTCATCTTCGTTTTTTTTTGTTTGTTTTTTTTTTTTATTTCATGTAACTCGGAATCCAGATAGTGAAAATTGTACACACTGTCCCAGAAGAAACACACGCTGTCTGTTTTACAGTGTCTGGTCATGAGGCATTCATTGTCTCTATGTGTCTTTTTTTTTTTTTTTTTTTTTTTGTATTTTAACCTCAGACTGCAATTCAAGACATGTTATCTATTTTTTGTCATGTACTTCGGAAACGAGGTAGTGAAAACTGTACACACTGTCCAGAAGTAATGCTGTGTTTTACAGTGTCCATTTGGCCATAAGGCATTGTCTCGTTGTTGGGGGTGTTTTTTGTTTGTTTTTTTTTTCTCTCTCTCTCTTTTTTTTTCTTTCTGACTGCAGTTTAAGATATGTCATCTTGTAGTTTTGGAAACTAGGAGGTGAAAATTGTACACACCGTCCAAAAGAAGCGCTGTTTGTTTTACAGTGTCCGTTTGGCCATACAGTATTGTCTGTGTCGATTAGTCTTCCCCTCCCCCATTAGCTTTTACAATCTGTTTTATTCTGGGAATGTGAGACATCAACGGTGTGATACCTGACACTCTCGACAGGGCCTAGTTTTATTTGCTATGAAATGTCAGTGGTTTAGCTACCATGTCATGGATTGCTTTCTTTCATTTGTTTCTTTTCCAGGGTGAGAGCTTTTCTTCATGATCTGATCTGTGCAGATCTGACAAATTTTTTTTCCCCCTGTGGATTTGACAGCCCAGTGAAGAGGCTCTTCTGTGGTTGGTTGGACTCTGGTGATGACAGCGCCAGACTTCAGGTTAACCAGAAATTGTCGGCTCATTGGATGACCCTAGGATTCCAGAAAATGCTGATGACCCAGCACTGTGACAAGTCATGAGCAGCCACTTCTACAGGCAGATCAGCTCTGTGTTGTCCCTCCCAATCTCTGTTCTGTAAAGACCACAGGAAATTTCATTGTGATGGCGTTGTCAAAACGGTTATCCTTCTTTATGAAATATCTCAGAAAGTACTTGTATTCAAGATAAACTGGGAGTACATTTATATGCCTCGCATCATCTTCCTTTTTTTTTTTTTTTTTTCTTTTTTTTTCTTTTTTTTTTTATAAAGGACAAATGTAAGCAAATTGCATTGTATGCAAAATCCACTGGATCTCTAGAAAAAATTGAAACTGACCACAAAAAAAAATCACATACACTGGCGTGCCATTTACATAGTTGAATTTCTGTTCTCATTGTTTTGGGTTGAGTGTCTTTATGCCCATAATTCAGTTACCCAGACAGTCGAGAACATTGCTGTATGGTTACAAAGCTATTTCATGTTGTAATGTAGAAGTGAAGTGACAGTGGTCAGCACAAATGATGTAACTGCTGGGATCTCTGTCAAACCATCCCAAACAACTTCACTTCGAGGTAAGGCATGTATAACATTGACAGATTTTTGAATTAATGTCTTTTAATTAATATCCTTTGGTCAGTCTGACAGCTTCTCTCTCTCTCTCTCTCTCTCTCTCTCTCTCTCTTTCTTTTGTGTGTGTGATTTTTTTGTGTATGTTTTTGTTTTGTCTGTGTGTGTGTATTATTAAGCATTAAAATAGAATTCATACATTGCAATTAGCCATAGTTCTGATTAGTCATAGTTGTGAGATTTAAAAGGGGAAAAAACGGGACTGTTTTTCATCCGCACCTAGGTAGCAAATACTCAAGCAGGCAGTTGCCCCCTGCACTTGGTGGCCTTCAGCGGCACCAGAACCCATGGCTACTATTTACCTTTTTGTTTTGCTTTGTTTCCCCCTAGACCCTCACACACATCCCCTCTGTTTCTCAGTAGCTTGCCTTTCATATCTTTTTAGCCATTGTTTAATATGTGTGGGTAATGAGGTATCTTGCTGAGGTGTGTGTGGTTTGTTGGTGTGTGTGTGTGTGTTTTTTTTTTGTTTTTTTTTTGTTGTTGTTCTTTTTTATTTCTTATTGCAATTTTGATTGCAGAGAAATTCCATGATTCAGAAGTAGATCTGTATCAAACTAAACCAGTGGAAAGATAATGGTACAAGGAGATGGTTTGACGTCACCCATGACTAGAACAGGTTTGCTGAATGTCAGATTGTATTTCTAGACATGCATCTTTCTGCATAAACACACACACACACACGGGCACACATGCACGCGGTAATGAACATACAATCTTGCATTAATATTTTTGGATTTGTTAATGTTTTTTTATACAATCTTACACATGCACACACACACACACACACACAGATAGTGAACTTACAATCTGACACTTAGTTTGGATTTGATAATGTTTCTGCTGCAAACTGCCATTGCTTCAGCAGATGAACGCTGCAACAGGACATGGCTGCAACACAAGGGTTCGCCCTCCCATGAGTTCTAGCCTTGTTCTTTGTTTTATTATCCAGTGGTTCCATACGAATGAGTTAGAGGGGAACATCAGAAGATAAATTGTCTGTCAGCTGCCAGTTGTAGTGTTGCCTTTAGAAGCTTGACATACACCATGTAATACTAACAGTGGTCACTTTGTCTTCCTACCTCAGGGCTGTTCCTGACTTCTCTAACTTGCTCTTTCCACTTAGCCTACCAATGAAATTCTGTGCATGATTGCCAGCTGTTAAGTGATTCATTCATCAATTGCTTTGTAATGCAACATTTTGTTGTGGATGTCGATGAAAACATTACGAGGACCAAACAAAAATGGAAGATGAATACAGAAGTCTGAATTTTTTGTATGTGTCCATAGCAGATGTTCATGCTGGTTTCTTTTTTTGTTTGTGGTTCGTGTTCTTTTTAAAATCTATGCATAAAGAAAGTACAGAGCATACATTCACAGGTAGAAAAGGCCCTGCCCCATGTTTCAGTCTTGAATTTTATCCTTCATATAAATGGCATGTTTGTTTGTTTTGGTTTGTGTGGTTTTGTTTTGTGGGTTTGCATTGGGAGGACAAAAATGGGGTTCTTCTTTTAATGCTATGGTCTGATTTATTTTACATTTTTGGGTGGTTGTTTTTTCCCAAATGGTGGGGGGCATTATAGGGACTGGGTACATATTAGTATAGATAGGTTTTTTAACGTGAATGGAAGAATGATGAATAACTTCATTATGAGCTTGTTTTGTTTTGTCTGACAAGTACCATTAAAACTGGTAATCTGTTGCATGATGGTGGCATCGTACCATTAAATTCAGTCATTGGCCACTGAAAGTGATCGCAGGTGTGTGTTTGGATATATTAAAGAATGTATGCACAGTGGAACTCGGACTTGTGTTTACTGGATGGACTCGATTCGTTTGATTTGCAGATAAGACAATCGCAAACAGATGTCACCAGTTCCCTGAAACAAACCTATAGAATTGACCTTTGACTAGTGACAGTATTTTATAGCCAGAATATATAAATTGTGACAAAACGTTCTCAGAAAAGGTTCACTGTTTTGATTTTCCGCTTTTGTGTGTGTGTGTTTTTGTTTGTTTGTTTTTTTTTTTTAGTCCATACTACTATTACACCATCCTCAGTAGATGCCAAATCATTCAGTAACGACCACAAACAAATAGGTGCAAGTTTATGTGAGGTAGATAATGACCTCACCTACCACAAGATTCTCTTTTACTTTATATCCGGATAACCTTTTGGTACCATTTTTGCACATAGGTTCAAACTGAAATCAGGAAAGTGCATGATTTTGTAAACACTTTCCACAGCAGCTCTTCATCAGTTTACATTTATTACAAACAACCTTACTATATATGGACCAGCCAATCCACATTGAGCATATGCTAGACTCCTTTTTATAGAAAATTATGACAATACAATATTTAACTTTAAAATACATCATGCAACAAATTCGAACATGCATACATATGTGTATATATATTGGTATTGTATGTATTAATGATACATCTGACAACAGGTTTTAGTAAACTGAGAACGTTTTATCTTTCTGCATATGCAGGCTGATACTCTTATGGACACTCCCTGTACAGACAGGCAGTGAAGTTTTGTGTGTATGACCATTTTTTGTTGTTTGTTTTGTTGTTTTTTTTTTGTTTCGTTTTGTTTTATCCTGCCATTAAGGCAGCCATACTCCATCTCAGGGAAGATTGAGAACTTACAGGTTCAACCACTGGATTGTTTGACACTAGATTTAATAAGCAAACAAAATTTTACAAAATGTGACTCGACTGATTAAACGTCAAATTTCACCTTTTATTGAAAATGCTTTTAGCTGAACATAGAATACTTTTTTTTTTTCATCCACAAAACACCAATTCATTTGATGAAGTGCCAGAGCCACAAATATTCGGTTGCCAGGTCAGAAACGGCATTTGTTGTTCTTTTTGGCTATTTCGTTGTGCATGCAGTCTCAGGAGCAGTAATACCATGCCACTCTGATCACCCCCTGCACAACCATAACTAAGGCCCACACAGACATTACAGTAAGCATGAAAACAGCATGTATCGACATCAGAGAACACCACCACATCATCCAGTAACGCTCGATAACATAACTGAACTTGCCTGTGTACACTGATGACAAGGAAATCGCAAAATGGATTACCCTACGAGCACAGTAGAAAAAAAGCCACTGAATTTGAGTGCGAGTGTTGTTGTTGCTGTTCAGAGAAAATATGCCTTTGTAAATGTAGATCATCATATACCAATCAAGAGTGTTGGTCAGGAAGCGGAGCAACACTGTTGGGGGCATCCAATTTGTGGAGGGGGGGGGGGGGGGACTGGTTCCAGTCTTCCCATTTGAAATTACAGGCTCATAGCACATTCATCTACTGGTCAAAGTAGACCAGGGCTGAATTGTTTTTGATATCTGGTGCGATTTGAACCTTCAACCACCCAGCCTATTATGTCAAACAGCAATTTTTCCTCATATTTATTTCTCTAATCCTCACTTTTGGGGGCTGAAACTTGTGACGCTTTGACTTTTTAAGCATGTTCAAGCTACTGCTGATCTGATATTCAGACACAGTGTAAGTGATCTTGGCATCTGTTTCTCAAAATGAAAAAAAAAAAAAAAAAAGAACCCACTGTCGGTTTCGTGTACATTGTTACATTAGCTCAATGATGTATCTGACATATCTATGAATTATGTCTGGTTTACAGCATGATTTTTAATGTAGTGTTCTTCGTCATGTTAATTATAGTTTTGGTACCTTGACAAGACATCACCTTTTTAAAGGGTTTTGAATATTCATTAAAATTTCATTTCAAAGCATTTTTAGATTTCTGAACCAGAGCTCCCGATGACATTGGAAGGAGGTGCAGGGGGAGAGGAAAGGCAAATCCCATCTTCGGAAAGCAAGGGCAGGTTACATGCGTCTATGATTTAAAGACAGGCCTTTGTATGCCGCAACGCTCCAAAGGAGTCCCAGTACCTGAGGAACAGCTGCAGGGGGAGGGCGTGAGGTGGAAGCCAGTCTACATCGTTCTTTATGAAGCCCTCTAAATTCAGCTTCCACATCCAAAACTTCTCAGGTTTTAGCCTGAATTCAGGATTTTTTTTAAAGTCATCACATCCATTCTTGGGATTTGCATAAGTCTGCGGACAGAACTTTGTGAGGGATGTGTGAGATTAAGGCCAGCAGACTTAGAGTTCACAGTCCAGTACATTATTTTATTGCGAATCGGTTTGTAAAGGCTTCTGTCTGCACCTCCAAATTTGTTTGGTTTATTAAAAAAAAGAAAAAAAAATAGACTCGGAATAAGAGTGGTTAGGCTATTGATCAGATTTACAGGCATCTAGGATTGTTGGAATACAGAATGGCTTGAATGCACTATCGAACTCACAATTGAGTTAGGACCCTTCAGCATGTGGTGGAGGCAGTTGGGTCCCTTCAGCATGTGGTGGAGGCAGTTAGGTCTCTTCAGCGTGTGGCGGAGGCAGTTAGGTCCCTTCAGCATGTGGCGGAGGCAGTTAGTCCCTTCAGCGTGTGGCGGAGGCAGTTAGGTCCCTTCAGCGTGTGGTGGAGGCAGTTAGGTCCCTTCAGCGTGTGGCGGAGGCAGTTAGGTCCCTTCAGCGTGTGGCGGAGGCAGTTAGGTCCCTTCAGTGTGTGGTGGAGGCAGTTAGGTCCCTTCAGCATGTGGTGGAGGCAGTTAGGTCCCTTCAGCGTGTGGCGGAGGCAGTTAGGTCCCTTCAGCGTGTGGCGGAGGCAGTTCGGTCCCTTCAGCATGTGGCAGAGACAGTTAGGTCCCCCTTCAGCGTGTGGCGGAGGCAGTTAGGTCCCTTCAGCGTGTGGCAGAGGCAGTTGGGTCCCTTCAGCGTGTGGCAGAGGCAGTTAGGTCCCTTCAGCGTGTGGTGGAGACAGGTGCCTTCAACGTGTGTGGAGGCAGTTAGGTCCCTTCAGCGTGTGGCGGAGGCAGTTAGGTCCCTTCAGTGTTTGGTGGAGGCAGTTAGGTCCCTTCAGCGTGTGGTGGGGGCAGTTACGTCCCTTCAGTGTGTGGTGGAGGCAGTTAGGTCCATTCAGGGTGTGGTGGAGGCAGTTAGGTCCCTTCAGCATGTGGTGAGGCAGTTAGGTCCCTTCAGCATGTGGTGGAGGCAGTTGGGTCCCTTCAGTGTGTGGTGGAGGCAGTTAGGTCCATTCAGGGTGTGGTGGAGGCAGTTAGGTCCCTTCAGCGTGTGGCAGAGGCAGTTAGGTCCCTTCAGCGTGTGGCAGAGGCAGTTAGGTCCCTTCAGCGTGTGGCAGAGGCAGTTAGGTCCCTTCAGCGTGTGGTGGAGACAGGTGCCTTCAGCATGTGGCGGAGGCAGTTAGGTCCCTTCAGCGTGTGGCAGAGGCAGTTGGGTCCCTTCAGCGTGTGGTGGAGGCAGTTGGGTCCCTTCAGCGTGTGGTGGAGGCAGTTAGGTCCTTCAGCGTGTGGCGGAGGCAGTTAGGTCCCTTCAGCGTGTGGCGGAGGCAGTTCGGTCCCTTCAGCGTGTGGCGGAGGCAGTTAGGTCCTTTCGGCGTGTGGTGGAGGCAGTTAGGTCCCTTCAGCGTGTGGCGGAGGCAGTTAGGTCCCTTCAGCGTGTGGTGGAGGCAGTTGGGTCCCTTCAGCGTGTGGCAGAGGCAGTTGGGTCCCTTCAGCGTGTGGCGGAGGCAGTTCAGTCCCTTCAGCGTGTGGCGGAGGCAGTTAGGTCCCTTCAGTGTGTGGCGGAGGCAGTTAGGTCCCTTCAGCGTGTGGTGTATGCAGTTAGGTCCCTTCAGCATGTGGCGGAGGCAGTTAGGACTCTTCAGCATGTGGCGGAGGCAGTTAGGTCCCTTCAGTGTGTAGCGCGGAGGCAGTTAGGTCCCTTTAGCGTGTGGCGGAGGCAGTTAGGTCCCTTCAGCGTGTGGCAGAGACAGGTCCCTTCAGTGTGTAGCGGAGGCAGTTAGGTCCCTTCAGTGTGTGGCAGAGACAGTTAAGTCCTTCAGCGTGTGGCGGAGGCAGTTAGGTCCCTTCAGCGTGTGGTGAAGGCAGTTAGGTCCCTTCAGCGTGTGGCGAAGGCAGTTAGGTCCCTTCAGTGTGTAGCGGAGGCAGTTAGGTCCCTTCAGTGTGTGGCAGAGACAGTTAAGTCCTTCAGCGTGTGGCGGAGGCAGTTAGGTCCCTTCAGTGTGTGGTGGAGGCAGTTAGGTCCCTTCAGCCAAATGCTGCTGCACCAGTTCAGACACGCTTGCAAGTTGCTTGCCATTCCCTCTCTCTACCCGCAAGTGAAAACACTTGAAGCTGCAGGGCGTTGATGGAATCTGTCTCATGTCGCAGCCTTTGGTTGACCTCAGCGACCTCTGGCCCCAATGACGTCAGCTGTATGCGGCCTCAGTCCCTGGTGAGTCGATTAGCTTCTGCGGCCCTCAGACTATTGAAGCGTCTTCAGGTAAATTAAACACAGCTTGTCCAGATAGTTGGCGCCTTAGGTTGAATTATTTTAGAGCGTCTCTCACACGCGCGCATGCGACAAGCACACACACACACACATACGCGCGGGCGCACACAGGCGCCAGCAAATGCACACGTACACTACTTCATAAATGAGTGAATAAATGAATGAAGCAATAAATGAGTCAATAGATAAATAAATGAGT
>JADBJO010004560.1:137770-142770 GCA_016801955.1 Conus betulinus
CAGTTACATCGGGTTTTTTTGTTGGTTTTTTTTTGTTTGTTTTTTTTTTGTTTGTTTTTTGTTTTGTTTTATGGACAGCTAGTGGCACATTTCAGAGTGAGAACCTGACGTTGCTGCTTAGTGTTTGTGGCACTTTATATCAGTTCTATAATTCTTGAAGAACAGTGTCCGGGCTTTAAAAAAAAAAATAAATAAATAAATAAAAAAAGAGCTTGACATGTTGTTTTAGTCGCATAACAGCTCGAACCTAATGAGAATGAAAGATAAGCTGATTTGGTTCCAAGTGCAGCGTCACCATAGGGGCTTCTCTGGCTCCCACAGAGTGGTGCGTATCATCCACAGACGTCTTGAAGATGTCTCTGGTGCAGTGTGACTGCCTCAATGACCGGGGCAACGGAAGTACAGAGGAATCGCCGGCACAAAATCCCCGATGTGTGGCTGCTCTAAACTTCATTACCTGTCTAAGACCGATCCTTGCAAACCCAGTCCGCTTGTGCCCTGAAGGTGCTCATACATGACTCGACGTCCGAAGGAAATGTGAGCGGATTGCATCTCATCCGTCAGTGTAGCGACACGTTCGGAAACGGCTGAGGATGTGTGTTTGTTGCAACCTGTCTGTTACAGAGATAAACTGCGTCCCCAGCAGAAGAAAAACATGATCAAAATGGTCCAAACCTATTCTCCCTGTTGGAGGATTATATGGATTTAACAAACAGAGCGCACATGCTGTATCGGTGCATCCTTCCAAACGAATCGAAATGAAAATACAGCAAAAACCCTCCAAAATTATTTGTATGACTTATTCATAACAAAAACTCATGCTCCTATTAAGAAAAACAATCATAAGTCCTTGTGGTTTAATAATGATTTACACAAATTAAGTTGTGCATTCTTTAACAGGTTGAAAGGAGACGAACATGATGAGATTTCCCAAAAGGTCAAGAGAGAGAATTGATTTAACTTAAATCCTAGTTTTGCTAATTAGGACGTGAGTCTTGTACCTGCACCTTAAATTTTTCCGATTGATTTTACCAGAGGGTCTGATGATGATACGTAATGATGAGTTTCCACCAGGCTTCTTCAGTATGGTTCATGTGGTCCGCACCTTAACTTTTCCTATCGATTGTTATCAGCTCAGAAGTACGAGAAGGGGGATTAGGGAGAAGGGACAATGAGGGTTGGGATGTGATTTTCCTTGATTAACTTGATCTTCCGGCTAGATCTGCCAAGTCTGAAAAATGGACCTCTTGTCTTACAATTAGTCATGACGTTTATCCCTCTCCCCATCTCTCCTTCCCACCACCCCTACCTCTCCCTACTGTATACTCCACGTCTATTCAAAGCTTAAACGAATCAAAGTTAACACAGATACAAAGACGCTCACTTCCTCTTCTTGTTGTTTCTTCCTTCATTGAACCAAAGCAACAAATAAGACAGAAAAAAACAAAAAAACGTGTACTTCTTTACTCTCATTTTCTTTGTTTCTTGTTTCATGTTCTTCCCCATTTTTTGCCTCCCCTCCCCCCCCCCCCCCCCCCCCTCTCTCTCTCTCTCTCTCTCTCTCTGTCTCTGTGTCTCTGTCTCTCTCTCTCTCTCTCTCTCTCTCTCTCTCTCTCTCTCTTTCTTGCGTATGTGAGAGTGTGGACATGTGTGTGTGTGCGCGTGCCACCGCGTGCGTGCGTGTGTATGTGCATGCGTGCGTGTGTGCATGCTTGTGTGTGTTGTGTGTGTGTGTGTGTGTGTGTGTGTGATGAGCTTACTTGGTTCTGTGGTCAGCTCCGATTGACCATTTTGAGCAGATCCATCAAATTACTGAGAGTTTGCTAAGTACTACTACTTTTCTTCTTCAATTAGCACATCCAGATTTTCGACCATAACTTTCCAATCGTCGGCGATAGCGAAATTTTTATTCGAAAGCTTCGTGGCTGCGCGATCTTGACACTGAAAAATATCGTTCAATATTTGGGGGTATTTTATCCCTGCCTGATCAGGCGCGGACGGCGAGTCGTCTTTTTGCAGGGATTGGATGAAATATTACAATAACATAAAAACAAGAGAACGAGGATTTAGCATTGTTTTATCTTTAAGGTTTGGGGAAACACATCCGTGGATGGAATTGTCATGCGATACTGTCTAGTGCCGTAGAATATTGTGTGGCCACGCCAGCACATTGAGAATATTACAGTCGTACACTTTTTCAGTGATATAAATGGCACTGGTTCAGTTCTATAACGATGGTAAAGGGTTGCTTTATCTTGAACATGTGGGGAGGTAACTCCAATGGTAAAAGATATGTGGCCACGCCTGCACGTTGAGAATACTACAGTTATAAGCTGGTTCAGTGATATGAATGATGATGGTCAACACAGGCAGATGCACAGTGGGTGATTAATATTATGAGCTCACTTTCTTTACGCGCGCGTGCGCGTGCACACACACACACACACACACACACACACACACACACACACACACACACACACACGTACGCACGCACGCATACGCACGCACGCACGCACGCATACACACACACACACGCATGCACGCACGCACGCACGCACACTCGCACACACACACACAAACGCACTCGCGCACGTACGCACACACGCACGCACACACACACGCGCGCGCGCGCGCGCAAACAACACAAACACAAACGCACACACACACACACACACACACACACACACACACACACGCTATTGGCAACTCACAGTATAATGCTATATATAACATAATACAAAGTAAGCTGGCATAATACAAACCATGCAATGCCTCACAACACAATAATGCAGAACAATGTGTTGCGGAGCAGTAGGTCTATGGTAAAACGTACGCTGACCCGAACAGCCGTTGCAAAACTTGAATTTTGCCAGACTGTACATTCGCTGTATGTCAGACTGGCTAGTCATGTTTGTACAAACTGGTTGGTCAAGAGAGAAATCACATCACAGCATCCACGCTTTTCCGTGACACAGTGTCAGTGTATAAATAACATTCGTGTTGTTCTGTGGTAAGCGTGTATTTCATCACCATAAGAATGCAGTTCTTAATGGTGATGGAAATGTTGCTTATAGCCCAGCCGACCGCAAAGGGCCACATCAGGTCTGTCACAGCGTTGAAGATAACTCACAAATCGTTTTTTAAAAAAAAGTTCATTCACCCAACTCTTTAAACATACCTTCCAAAAACACACTGGAAATTTCGTTAAAAATCTTTCCTCCTAATATCTTAGATCAGATGAAAAATGTTAATCTCCCTCAGAAATTCAAAGATCACATCAGGTGGGACATCTCTGAACAAGGTTTTCCATGGAGTCTGCTGTAAAATGTTTATGCCTCACATCATGCAAGTCCCAACACTTTAAAAGAATATGTTTTCACTGTAAGTGGTGCATGACATGGAATGCACCACGGAGCTTCTGCAGTTCCTAGTATCTCCGATGAGCTTACCTTGGACCCCCACTCCCACCCCTCCCACCCCCGTTCTGCTCACCTCTAGAATGCTAACATTATCATTTATCTAACTGAGAGAAACAGCTCATCCATGTTTTTACATGTGTTTTTTTTTTAAAGATAAGTATGTTTGTTTGTATGTTTTAGTAGCTAGTAATGCTTAGTTAATTTCTAGTCACTCTTAATCCCCCAGCAGGGCAAGGACCAGATGCGAAAAAAGCGTATTTACTTACCTGTGGGGGCCGGAATAGCTCAGTTGGTAGAGCGCCGGACTCTGGTGATCCTAGGGTTGCGGGTTCGCATCTCCGCTGGGCCGTTTCGGTGCAGGGGGATTTTTCCCCTCGGAGTTAACGTTGGTTCTGACTCCATTCCCCATGCAGTCCTTCGAATGAGACTATAAACCGAGATTGTCCGTGTGTGAACGCACGCACAACATCTTGCACACACGTCAAATCCCATCACCAACTTTCGGAAGAGAAGGCCAGTTAGGCTGTTGGGATGGTTGACACGTTACACATAGCATGCACCTTCCCCGAAGATGGAGTATGGGTGTCTTAATTGGCGGGATAAAAAAAAAAAAAACGGTCATACACACAAAACAGGGAGTGTCCGCAGGAGTATCAGCCTGCGTACGCAGAAAGAAAGAAAGAAAAAAAAAAAAAAAAAAGAAACTTATCTGTTACTCTTGGAAATAAAGATCATCAATCAATCAGAATAAAGATTATCAATCAATCAGTGTGCGTTAAGTGTATATGTCTCTATCTACCTCTGTTTGCGTGCATTATGAAAAATCAGTTAGTCAATGGAGAAAGACAAAGAAGACATGGCAGGGAAGAAAGGGGGGGGGGGGGGGGGGGGGGAGGAGGGGGGAACGACAGGACAGCAAGGAAGTTTTACCCACAGTCAGTGGTTTAGCCGAGCTGTGGCCAGGAACAAATGCCCACCACCATCACCACCACTCTCCACCGATCTTCCTCCACCTGTCTGTGTGTGTGTGTGTGTGCGCGCGCGTGCGTGCGTGCGTGTGTGTGTGCGTGCGTGTGTGTGTGTGTGTGTGGTGTGTGTGTCTCTCTCTCTCTCTCTGTCTCTCTGTCTCTCTCTCTCTCCTCTCTTCTCTCTCTCTCTCTCTCTCTCTCTCTCTCTGTGACTCTGTCTCTATGTGTGTCTGTCTGTCTGTCTGTCTGTCTGTCTGTCTGTCTCTGTCTGCCTCTGTCTGTGTGTGTGTGACTCTGTCTCTGTCTGTCTCTCTGTCTGTCTCTCTCTCTCTCTCTCTCATTCTCTCTCTCTCTCTCTCTCTCTCTCTCTCTCTCTCTCTCTCTCTCTCTCTCTCTCTCTCATCTGATCTGATCAGACCAAACAATACATCAACGCAAGCTACACAAACAAGAGGGATTCCCAAACAAGCCGCAAAGCGGGGGGGGGGGGGGGGGGGGGGGGGGGGGGGGGGGGGGGAGACGAAGGAATCCGGCCAAAGGGAATGGGAAGGGGGGAAAGGGAAGGGGGGAAGAGGGAAGGGGAGGATGGGAGAGGGGAAAGAGGAAGAAG
>JADBJO010004560.1:150270-152770 GCA_016801955.1 Conus betulinus
ACTAAGCCCCCTATTGACGACAATAACAACCGGCGCGAGTGAGCTCTCCCTCCGGAGGTCGCCACCACGTCCGGCCAACGACAGCCCCCATGGAATCACCATACCGGTGACCCCGACGGAACCAAACCAAGGCAACAGGCGTGGAGAGGACATCGAAACTGAGGTCACCATGAGAGCAGGACACGAAGGGCCACAGAATTTGAGACTTTTTTCTTTTAATGCTGATCGATGAGAAGGAAGATGAAGAAGATGATGTTACGGATTTCCATTCCTGTCTGAGACTGCATGACAGGGCCCGAGGCTTTAAGTAATTTCCCCTCTAGACAGGCTCATTTTTTGTGATTCCTCTTAAGGAGGAGTTCGAGAGTAACTGAAGAGCTTTAAGATATAAACTATTTTCTTTTCCTTTGGAAGGCTTTTTTCTTGAAAGGTTTTTTTTGTGTGTGAGTGTGGTCTATAATTGAATTCGGATAATTAGGAACGCAATAGAGAGCTCCCCTATGCACGGGGCGTGATCTACCAATAGTTGTGATTTTTTTTCAAAGCGTTTCCGTTTGTGCCCCCTTTGAATTTTGAAATTCTGTAACATTCTCCGGCTCATGTAACCTCCTGAGTCCACGGGATGGTGACCTTCTTCATGACCTTCTGCTGGTGCACGTGTGAGAGGTTTGATCGGAAAGGTTATCGATTTACATTGCCTGTGGAATTTGTGCTGCCCGTTTCGTGTTGCGAATTCTGTCTGTTGAGTGGGTGGTGCACAGTAAGATTTCTGCTTGTATTCTCTCTCCCCTTGCTCACCAGAATGCCCATCTTGTGCCGAACTGGATGAAGAGAAGTGATTGCTCGTTCATTTTCGTTGTCCTGAGTGTTGTTTTTCTGGGCCTGAAGAAGACCTAAGAGGTCGAAACACGTCGTGTTTTGTCTCGTGATTCGTTTGTCAACGTGTTTTGGGCGGAGCTTTAGCAATAATTTATCATTGAAAAAAAAGTATAGCCGCGTTCTATGTACGTGGAATCAGAGCAGCATTTACTGCACTGCACACCACCGACGTGTCTCACCAGCGGTCAGGGTCTCCTGCCGAGAGTTGCGTGATGGCGATCAACGATCCTAGACATGTTGGAGAGGGGGGGGGGGGGGGGGTATAAGAGGGTTATACGGAGGAGTAGCCTAAGGCTGAAACGGCTGACGGGACTGGAAGATGGTGGGAGGTACGATTTGTGTGTTTTTTTTTTGTTGTGATTCCATTCTTTCACTTCATTTGGCCTGTTGAAATACGCAAGATGGAGCCGAGAGTTTGCGTGCACAGCGCCTTAGACTGCTGTTTGTTGATTTGGTAGTGATCTTGATGTAGTGCCTGGTTGGCTGTGTCGTTATTGGCGAGTTTTTCGCTTTGTTTTGTGTCGTTAATTTAGTGGCTGTGAATTTTAGTTTCCAATGAGGTAGGTTGCAGAGCCGCCGTATCAGCATCTTCGATGCTCATCTTTCATTGAACCCTGCAGGATGTTCCTGGGGCACAGGACATCCTGAACATGGACAGGCTTCACGGCGTCTGTGAACTATCAGGAGAGATTCCAGCTCGGTGCCTGGCATTTTCATTTGTTTTTTATTTTCTGTATCAGGCGTTAAGAATCTCGTCTGAAGCGTTTGAAATTAAGTCTCCAACACTTGGAGTTTTTTGCCCCAGATCTTTAATCTACGTCCAGCTTGGGCGTCAGTTTGGAAAGATGGACACCACCAGAGATAGTGCAGATTTATTTATATTCACCGGGAAATTGGTGGAACTGGTGGTCTGACGTTTTTGGATGAAAGAGACTTGTACTTACGGTGGATTCACAACAGATCTTCAGTCAACGTTCAGATTCGGAGTCTGTTTTGAAAGATGGACGCCACCAGAGATATTGCAGATTTCTTTATATTCACCGGGAAATTGGTGGAACTGATCTGCTGGTGTGTTAGATGATGGAGACTAATGCTTCTGGCGGATACAACAGATCTTCAGTCAACGTCCAGCTTCGGCGTCTATGTAGAAAAAAAATGGACACCACCAGAGAGCTGAAGATTTCTATAGCTTCGCAGGGACATTAGTGGAACGAATGTGCTGCTGCGTTAGATGATGGAGATTGGGGCTTTCGGTGGATACATCACAACCACCCCACTGCTGAATCAGCAAGACTTGCTCCATCAGTCTGTTAGAGTCTCCTGATTGTTTGCCAGAAAGAGACCATCACATTCAGTGAGTACCGTTCCGTCACCAACCACCCACTCTCACACGCTGCTTTTTATCTGCTACCTACTGCTGCTACTGCTGTTGTTCTGGTAATCAAGCGAGCAATGCGCCGGTATCGATTTCTGTTCTCTCCGGGTGGGGGGGGGAGGGGGGGGGGGGGGGGGGGGGGGGGGGGGGGGGGGGGGGGGGGGGGGGGGGGGGGGGGGGGGTGGGGGGGGGGGGGGGGGGGGGGGGGGGGGGGGGGGGGGGGGGGGGGTGGGGGGGGGGGGTAGG
>JADBJO010004560.1:157770-167770 GCA_016801955.1 Conus betulinus
TTTCCTTTTCCTCTTTTTCTCTCTTCGTTCTCTCTTCTTTTCTTTCTTCTTTTCTTTTCCTTTGTTTCCTTTTCCCTTCTCTTTCCTTTACCTTCTTCCTTTTCTTTCCTTTCCCTTTATTATTTTTCCTTCTTTCCCTTCTTCTCCTTTTTCTTTCTTTCCCTTCCCTTTTTCTTTTTTCTTCTTTCTTCCTTTTCTTTTCCTCCTTCTTCTTTTCTTTTTTTCTTCTTCTCCCTTCCTTCCTTTCCATTTCCCTTTTTTTTTTTTGTTCTTTTTTCTTTCTTTCTTTGTATTTTTTTCCCTTCCCTCCGGTTTTTTTTTTTCTTTCTTTATTTTCTTTTTTCTTTTTTTTCTTCTTTTCTTATTTTTTTCTTTCTTTCTTGCTTTTTCTTTTCTTTCTTCTTTCCTTCCTTACTACATTTCTTTTTTTCTCTTTCTCTCTCTCTTTTTTCTTCCTTCTTCTTTCTTTTTTCTTTTTTTCTTTCGCTTTCTCATCTTCTTTCTTTTTTTTCCTTTCTTTTCCTTCTTGGTATTTCTTACTTTCGTTTCTCCCTTATCTTTTTTTTTTTTTTACTTTCTTTCCTCTTCGTTCTTTTCGCCCCTCCCCTTTTTTTTATTTTTCTTTTTTTTTTCTTTCTTTTCTTTCTTTCTTTCTTTTCTTTTTCCCCTTTTGTCTCTTTTCTTTTTTCGTTTTTTCTTTCCTTTCTCTTCCCTTCTTTCTTCTTTTCTTTTCTTACTTTTTTTTTTCTTTCCTTTTCTTTCTTTCTTTCTTTCTTTTTTTTTTCTTTTTTTCTTTGTTTCGTTTCTCGTTCTTTTTTGTTTCTTTCTTTGGTAGTGCAGGAGAAGGGGAAAAGAGTGTTTTATTTGTCTGTTACTAGATCGACTTTTTTCCTTTTCTCCGACAAAGATCTCTTTCGTTGAACTGTTTGCTTGGTGGAACTTGTTCTCACCCTTTGTTATAGTAGAATTAACTAACCCTCCGGACACAGACAAAAAACGCCCCGTGCCCCCCCCACCCCCTCCCCCCCCCCCCCCCCCCCCTCAATCCCCACCCTTTCCCACCTCATTGAGACACCGGTTTTTTTTTTTTCTCCTTTGGGCGAGCAGAGTTTCCCTTTTGGTCTGTGCTTGCCTCTAGCCTACCCTTCAAGGATTATTTTTTTTTCAAGTTATTTTTTACCCGTTGAAGACTTGTGTTTGAATAAACATGTTTTTCTCTTTATCTTTACCAGGAATGAGTTCCTGACAAAGATTTTTTCCGGCTTCTTGACACCAGTGATTGGTTAACCCATAACATTGGCACTAGTGATTGGTTTAACATTGTTTTCGTTGTCTGTTCTAGCTTGACTTCCTGACAAAGATTTCTGGCTTGACTCTTGTGGATTGGTCCATATAACTTTGTTTTTCCCTTTGTCTGTTCTAGATTAACTTCCCTGACAAAGATATCCGGCTGTTTTGACACTTTATGAAGATTGGTCCTTTACTTTGGCACGTTTGATTTTTCTGTTTTCTTTGTCTTTTCCCAGATTGACTTGTTTCCTGACAAAGATATCCGGCTTTGACACTAATGATTGGTTTTTTCTTTTGTCTTTTCCTTGTTACCAAAGATTCGTGCTTTGTCTGATTCTAAGTTTTTGACTTTCTGTTCTACAAAGGATTTCTGGCTTTGACTCTTGTGTAATTGGTTAACATTGTTTTCTTTGTTTTTTTTTTCTAGCTTGACTTCCTGACAAAGATTTCCGGCTTTGACACTTCTGTTTTTATTTGTCTGTTCTAGCTTGACTTTCCTGACAAAGAGACTGGCGTTTTTGGACAACGTTTGTATTCCTTGTCTATACCAGATTAGCTTACCGACAAAGATTTCCTGCTGTTGAGACTTGTGTTTAAGTGTGTTTGTTTGTGTGTGTGTGTGCGAGCGCGCGACGCGCGCGCGCGCGCGCGTGTGTGTTGTGGTGTGTGTGTATGTGTGTGTGTGTGTGCTCTCGGTTGACACTCCTGACAAAACTTCCCCTTTCTTTCTTTCGTCTTTTTTTGGCAGGGGAACGTTGTTCTTCTCTTCAGTGCTACTAGACCATCAGACAAAGACTTCCTGCTTCTTCCTAGACCTCAGGTCATGGAACTTACACATTCTTTGTCTGTACTAGGGGCTCCAGACAAAGACCTTTCCTGCCTTCCTAGACCTCAGGTCATGGAACATTTACATTCTTTGTCTGTACTAGGCCTCCAGACAAAAGACTGCAGGCTTCCTGCTTTCCTTAGAGTTTTCGGTCGTGGAACGTTGCATTCTTTTGTTCTGTGCCTGGTAGTTGAATCCAGACAAGACTTCCTGCTTCCTAGACATTAGGTCGTGACACTTTACAATTCTGTGCTTGTACTAGACTCCCAGACAAAGACTCCTTCTTCCTAGAGTTTCAGTTGTGGAATATCGTTCTCTTTTGCCAGTACCGACTGACATACCCGACCAAAGCCACCATTTCCTTTCATACTCGTGTTTGTGAAGCCTTCTTCCGTTTGTCCTATAGCATACTGCCCTGTGCATGTGACTCAACCTGTGATACTGTTGGGCCCCCCCCCCCCCAGCAGACTGGGCCCCCCCCCCCCCGCCCCCCCCCCTGCAGACTTTTGCCGAGACTCGTGGGTGCTGGCTTTGCCTGTGCCCGTTCTTCCACTGACCTTGTGCCCCCCCCCCCCCCCCCCCCCCCCCCCCCCCCCCCCCCCCCCCCCCCCCCCCCCCCCCCCCCCCCCCCCCCCCCCCCCTCCCCCCCCCCCCCCCCCCGCCCCCCCCCCCCCCCCCCCCCCTTCTCCCCCCCCCTTCCCCTCCCCCCCACCCCGACCCCCCCCCCCAACCCCCCCCCGGGCAAAAAAAACCACATTCCCTATGGATTGGCCGTGTGAGGAAACAGTGTGTCTTAATTGTGTCCCAACGTCTGTCCTATCTACCAACCATACCCCGCTCGTCCCTTCCCACCCCTCATCCCTCTCCTCCCTATCTCCCCCATCTCCTACCCCCCCCCCCCCCGCCCCTCACGCACAGCCACCGTTTCCCCCACTGTGTCTTCTCGTAGCATACTATTTCAGCATTCGGACGTAAAACATTTTTCGAAGAGGGGACGCGCTGATATCCTCTGCGCGCTGAATAACATGATGACATGATGCCATCTGCCTGCTACATGACCTGATGTATGGGCCCTGCCCCAAGGAAGAGATTATGGTTTCACTGGTTTTTTTTTATTTTTTGTCTCTTTCTCTTCCTTAAAATGGTTTATTTCTTTTTCTTTTTTTTAATGGCATTTTCCTGTTTCTTCGACACAGTCGGGGGGCATGAAAAGATGCTTACCTTTAAAATATTGAATTCTGCAAACACCCGTGAAAGTTGGTTGAGATCCCCATACAGTTTCTTCTGCATATCCTTTCGGACAGACGACAGACAGATATATGTGATTACGGACCGATACGAGACCTGAATGCCGAATCCTGCTCCCTAATTGAAGCGAACTTGCCTGCAGGATTAGTGAACCAGGACTACTAACTGCCAGAATGGACGAAAAAGAGGATAGTGTAGCAGCCCACAGGGCTTGTCTTGATCAATCAACAAATACGGAAACAACAACCCATACTTCCCACTTCGAGAGAGAGAGAGATAGAGAGAGAACGGAGAGAGAGAGGAGGAGAGAGAGAGAGGAGGGAGAATAGAGAGAGAGAGAGAGAGGAAGAGAGAGAGAGAGAGAGAGAGAGAGTAAAAAACGTTGTTTTTATTTGCCAGAGAGGAATAATACTTTGAAAGGGGGACAAGTCCCTCTTTTCGTGTCGACTTCATCACAGAGAGCGGAATAGTAAACACAAGACACACACGGAAGAGAGAGACCGAGAGAGAGAGAGAGAGGAGAGAGCGAGAGAGGAAGAGAGAGCAGTGTGAGAAAAGAGGGGGAGGGAGGGAGGGGTTACGACAACATTGGTTGCTTCGGCTGCGCTAATTTTTTTAGACGAAATTTCGACTTTTCATGTATACTTTACTACATTTACACCAGAAATGATAGATAAACCACGCACAGACCCCAGCACACACACACCACACACCCACACAACACGCACCAGAGATAAGCAGATAGAGAGAGAGAGAGAGGAGAGACAGCGCCGGTAATGTTCTGGCTAAAAACCGAATGTGTCCAGGTGCTGTGTAGCGGTCGTCTTTCCTGGGCACGATTTCATCTCATTTTTGGGTTTGGCTAAGATAAACCCACCACGTGCGGGGCGGAACTGACGGGACGCTCGCGACGCGTACTGCGCAAAATCCGTAGTGTACATATGACCAAAAGTGCAGAACGGGAGAGATAGGACCAGAAGAGATCGGCGGTTTTTTGGGGGAAGGAGTGGGGGGGGGGGGGGGGGGGTGGGGGGGTGGGGGGTTGTGGTGGGGGTGGAGAAAACTGGATTTTGGGACGGGGGTCGAAGACTTGTCGCAATGCCATCCTCCACGCTTCATCACATAATTAAACGTCTGGCGCGGACTGCTCTGTGAATGCTGTCTGCTCGCTTTTGTCTCCCTCTTCCATCTCTCTCTCTCGATCATCATCTTCTGCGTCCCTCTCTCTCTCCCCTCTTTCTCTTCCCTCCCTCTCCCCTCCACCCCCTGCTCCCCCCCCCCTCTCTCTCTGTCTCCTCTCTCTCTCTCTTGGCTAACGTATTACACGAGAGACGAAAATTAGGATAGTCGTGCTCTGCTGAAAGCTTATAATGTTGTTAATACTAGATCCAACGCCAACAACAACCGGGTAAATTTCCGCCAACTGTCTTATCAATACAAACAACACTATTTGAGCTGGAATGTGAAAAATTAATCAGTGGAGAGAGAAGGATGTAAAAAAAAGTCTTTCCTCCCTGAGAAAGGTGCATTTGTCAAAGGTTGTTTGAATTGGTCTTGGAAAACATGAAGAGATTCACAAATGTCATCCATCGGCAGTGAAACATTCGTTGGTACCGTACTTTTTGAAAAAATCTGCGTCGAAACTGTGAACCTATATCTCTGCTGAGATGTAACTGACTTACGACGGCATGTAACACAGCTCGAGACTAATGGGTCACTGATCTGACAGATACATCTGCGATCGATATTAAGAAGATATTCCCAGGCCAACGGGATTTTAAGATCTTCGTCCAATCTGTAAAAGTAGAAGAAACACTCGGAGCACGTGGCAGCAGAGTGTCGCTCCAGACGAGAAGCCCCCCCTTCAACAAATTGTTTTTTCGTCGCCGCGGTCGTTCGTGCCTATCCCTCCATCTCCCTCCTGCACTCTAGAGAGGGGGTTGGACCACACCGGGTTCATGACTCCGGATGTCCCCTCGCTGCCACTCACCTTTTTTTTTTTTTTTTTTTTTTTTTTTTTGTTTTTTTATTTTTTTCCCCTCATTGGGACAGAGCGTGGCTTGGTATTCGAACGCCATGCCCCTCTTGGTTGAAATCTCTATTTTCCCACTTAATGCACACTGCGCACTAACCACTGAGCCACTGGGACAACAACCTGATATTTGTAGGTAAAGTTACGCCTTATGAGTTCATTTTGTTCCTCCCCTTGACCCCAGAATCCACTTGCAACACTACCTTCTCTCTTGCTTCTATCATTGCTCTGTGCGGTTTTTGCTCTTCTGCCATTGCTTTCAGGGGCTTACTGGTTTTTTGTTTTTTTTTTCCCTCCCTATAAACTGGATCTTCGGTTTCGTGAGGCTGTATTCTTGCCTGACGGCGTTGCTACAACCAACCCCACAAAACACCCCCATACCCCCCCCCCCCAACCCCCCCACAACCCCCAACCCCCCCACCCCCACCCCCCCCCAACCCGCTACAAAAAAACCCACCCCCCCCCCCCCCCCCCCCCCCCCCAGACCCCCAAACAACCCCCCCCCCCCCCCCCCCCGCCCCCCCCCCCCCCAACCCCCCCCCCCCCACCACAACCCCCCCCCCAAAAACCCGCCGCCAAAACCACCCCCCCCCCCCCCCCCCCCCCAACCCCCCACACCCCCCCCACACCCACCTCCCCCCCCCCCCCCCCCCCCCCCCCCCCCCCCCCCAGCTCTAAGTCCTTCCTCCCTGCAGTGAGACTTTGACCTGTAGCCCTTCTCCTCCTCAGGCTGTTTGCAGGATCATCATACTTTTCATTCTTGTATATTTGAGCTCCCTCCCTTATTCTTGATGTTTGGATGTTCGGGATGGCCAGTATGTAATCACAAAAGGAGAGCATGGTTTCTGTCTTGGTTTCCTGCTTTCATGGCCTAAGCCAAGTCCGCGGATAGTCGCAAGTTTTATGCCCATCCATGACAAGTTCCGTGCATCTTCGCCTCATGTTCATCAAACAAACACTCTAGTAAGAATATCGGTGCTTACATCTTCCCTTTTTTAAGTTTTTAAAAGAAACATTACATTTGTCAGTGGAAGCTTTTTGGAAAACACACACACAACAAACAAACCTTGCTCATCTATACAACCACTTCACTGACCTATTAAAAAAAAAGATGGTCGCATGTTGGTTCCTCTTATTTTTCTTTAGTTTTGTTTCCTGTGCTTTGTTTCATTATTTTCTAAAATATAATCTATACTTTTTTTTGTGTGAATTCATTCTCCCTTTACAGAGGCTAATCGCCTTTAATTAATGAAGTGAAATTCCGTTTCCCTTCCCTTCTCCTTCCTCCTTTCCCCTTTTCCTTCCGTTTTTTTTTGTCTTCCTTCATGCCACTTTTCTCTTTTCTCTCTCCTCTCGTCCATCAGCGGCTCTCATCTCTCCCTCACTCTCTCATCTCTCCATCTCTCCTCTCTCTCCTCTCCCTCCCCCCTACTCCTCCTCCCTCTCTCCCTCCCCTTTCTTCTCTCCTTCTCTGCTCTTCTCCCTTCCTGGCCCTCCCTCCCCCCCCCTCCCTCCCTCTCTCCTTCTCTCCTTTCTCCCCCTCTTCCCTCCCCCTCCCCCCTCTCCCCTACTTCTCTCCTCCTCCCTCCCCTCTCTCTGCTCTCACCTCCCTCTTCTCCCTCCCTCCCCTCTCCTACTCTCTTCCCCCCTTTCTCCTCTCTCTCTTCCTCCTCCATCCTCCTCTTTCTATCGCTCCCTCATCTCCCTCTCTCATCTACTCCTCCTCTCTCCTCCCCTCCCCTCGTTAATCCAACCTTCTTCTCCCTCTCTCTTCCTCCTCTCCCCTTTTCCCTCTCTCCCCCTTCCCCTCTCCCCTCTCCCTCTCTCCTCGCTCCCCCCCTCTCCTCCTCCCTCCCCCCTCCCCCTCCTCCTCCTCCCCCTTCCTCCCTCTCCCCCCTCTCTCCCCCCTTCTCCCTCCCCTTCCCTCATCCCTCCTCTCTCTCCTTCCCCTCCTCTCCCCTCCCCCTCTCCCCCTCTCGCTTGCTCGGCCTCGCTTCGTCGTTCCTTCGCTCCTCCGCACTCGTTTTGTCACGTGCCGAGTGTAATGAACATTGGCAGAATGGCCAGGTACACACTGCAGACCCCCCCCCCCCTTCCCCCCCCCCCCCCCCCACCCCCCAAGTCTGGGCACCAAAAAAACCACTTACCAGAGTTAGGGGCACAAACGTTGGTGACTGTTCTTCATGTAGTTGCCCCAATTACCCAATGACTCCCTTAACGAGGTATGGATCAGAAGTCCGCCTCCCTCTCTCATCTCCCTCTCTCTCGTCCTCCTCTCTGCACCCTCTTTCTCATCTCGTCTTCTCTCTCCTCTCTCCTCCACCCACCACCCCACACACGAAACCACACACGCGCACACACCGCACGCACGCACCACGCTACGCACCCCACCACGCCGCCCCCCCCCCACCCCACACAAGTAACACACCACATACCAACACTACGCACGCATGGCCGCAACACACACACACACCCGCACGCACTCAACTCAACTCACGCTACTCACACTGTTTATTTAAACAAGCGCACGTCGCGCGTGCGCGCGCGTTTTTTTTTTTTGTGTATTTGTGTTTATGTATGCACACATAACAGAATATCTTAATGGAAGAGGGATGAGAGAGAGAGAGAGAGGAAGAGAGAGAGAGAGAGAGAGAGTTGATGATGGGTAGTACCGCTGGTTTTTGTTCAAAGAAAAGCTGTATGACAAAAAGAGTTCCGTGTGACATCTGAAGCCGCGCCTCATCCCATCCAAACCACTATGACTAGAGAACCGCAGTCACATAAAACGAAAGACATGTTGATTGGGAAACAAGAATTCAAACCATTTTCTCCCCACGCCCATAAAATTCAAGCCACGTCGTTATAGAACAATATAAAGAGCCCAGAGCCCATAAATTCTAGTTGAACACCACCCCCACCCCCCAGCCCATCGATTCCCAACAAAATTTGACTGAAGAGCGGGGGAAAGTTTGCAAAAGAGGGTCCGATGGCGTCTGGGCTTGAACGCAAAAACGAAAAAAAAAAAAAAAACTGTGGATAAGAAACAAAGCGGAGAAGGTGAGGGAATACGTTTGGGGAAAAAAAAAAAAAAAGGGGTGGGTTTAAAAAAAAAAAAGGGGAAAAAAAAAAAAAAAAAAAAAACAAAAAAAAAAAAAAGGGGGGTTTGGTGAGAAAAAAAAAAAAAAAAAAAAAAAAAAAAAAAAAAAAAAAAAAGGAAGGAGGAGAGGAATGAGGAAGAATCCGTTGGGGAAAAAAAAAGAGGGGAAAAAAAAAAAAAAAAAAAAAAAAAAAAAAAAAAAAAGAGGTTTTTGGTTTCTTCCACGGCTTGGAAAAAAAAAAAAAAAAAAAAAAAAAAAATATTACGCTGGAATGTTAGACTACAGTGGACCGACGGGCCCAAAACAATCAGAGGCTGTGATGGTCGCGTCCTCCCCAATGGTCTTGTTTACCAAAGGAGCTGGCACCCTAACTAGCAGTCGTGCAGATGGGTTTTTTTGGTTAATCCCCCTGCCCGACAGGAAACATCAAGACGATGATGAAGCGCGCTCGGATTTCTGAAGGGAAAAAGAAGGAAAAAGAAAGAGGAACTTACGATTTTCCACCTCCCCCCCAGGACAAACTCATCAGGGGTCTTTTTTTTTTTTCTTCAGACTGTCGGGTATTGGCAAAAAAACGGGATATGGACGTTTGCTCTGGCGGGATGCTCCCCGTTCTGCTCGACTGTACGTCGGGAGGCACAGAAGAGTGAGTATAGTTGTTGCAGTGAGATCCCTACCCGACTGGTCTGCCAAACAGGAAAAAAAGAGAAAAGTCGAATCGGAGAAGTAGGTCTTTAGGTTACAATGTGCAGTGCTACTCGACTGAAAGCAACTGATAAATCGTTGCCCCCCCATCGACCCTTTTGCCTTACATAGTTAGGAAAATACTAATTTAATACAAGCAAAAACGGTTTAAAAGCTCAACCTAAGCAGAGATGAATTTCTTTTCTGTTACCCACAAAAAGGGGAGTCTCAGCAAATGCTACGGTACAGTAGTACGAAGCTGAGGTGAAAGCACGTATTAAGTTGACCAAGTCTCCTTGCTGCCGAAGACATTATACCAAGTCAGCGCAACTTTTCCCCACAGGTCCAGTTTCCCCTCCAGTAGCGCGCTTGTATTCTATCCCGGTCTTCCTATGTCTCCTTAGTTCCTGGCAAAGGTTGACGGTGTCACTCACTATGTCATCTTAGTAATGGCAAAGGTTTAAAGATCATCACATGTCATGCTGTATTAAATGGAAGTGTTTAACGGAACCCTCAAAACCGACTCCTGCTCTCTCCTGCTACGCCAGGATGTTAAGAACTCACTTGCTCCCCCCCCCCCCCCCCCCCCCTCACCTAAGTGATTGACGCGTAATGGACCCGCTCTACCGTCACCAGCGAAACAAGGAAAAAAAAAAAAAAACAAAAAAAAAAAAAAAAAAAAAAATTAAAAAAAGGAAAAAAAAAAAAAAAAAGGGGGGGGGGCCCGTCTCTCGGCTTATTTCGGTGACGTGACCTTTGGGTCTTTCTCCAACAAGTTTCCGCCCACTATGGACAACAAAGACCATTTCAAGTGGGAAGGAA
>JADBJO010004560.1:170270-175270 GCA_016801955.1 Conus betulinus
CATGATTTTTAAGGAATTTAAAGCCTGTGAGAAACCCGGCGAAGGTATGGGGTGGGGGGAGGGGTGGAGGACGGGGGGGGGGGGGGGGGGGGGGGGGGGGGGGGGGAGGGGGGACAGGGAGAAGAAAAGAAAAACAGAGAGGGTGGGTGAAGGGAAGGTGGGAGGTGGGGGGGGGAGGGGGGCAGCAGATTCAGGCCACTCTCTGGAAACCTTGCAACAGCAGAACAGAGATGACGGCGTGTGAGACTGGGAGTACCGAGCAAATCGATTTCAATGCACAAGAGAAACCAAAAGAGGAGATGAGGGGTGAAGTGGGTACCAACCAACCAAACACGCTCAACAAACAAACGGATGGCCAAGAGATGTTTGGAATTACATCGATCGCGAGCGCGGCACTCGCCGTTTTTCTGTCTTTCTTTCCTTTTTCCTTTTTTTTTTTTTTTTTTTTTAATAGATTTTTTCCCTTTTTTTCTTTTTTTTTGACAAACCGGCGGGAAAAAAAGGTGGGTGTGGGTTGGGATGGGAGATGGGGAGGGGGGAGACGAGGAAACGTGAGGCTTAAGCTGCTGACACACGAGCCTCCCCGCCCGTACGGTTGAGACGAAACGTTTGAACCTGTGCGGTCCGACCAGTCAGTGTCGAACGGACGGAGTGCTTCACGATAGTTTTAAAACCTTCGAGTTTGATCCCACATGCCGCTTCAAAGGACTGTACAATTGAATACGAAGCTTTTTTCTCGAATATTTAGATTCGTATAATTTTTTGAGTTGACATTCCAAAGCACATCATGGCCTTGGTACGATTCAATCAAATGTTTGATCTCCGAATCGGACAGTCTGACGCCTTGCTGGACGACGCCATTTTTCCTTGTGCCATGGGTGTTGGCTCAATGCTGAGCGTTGATTGGTTGGAGGATACTAACTATCCGTTTCGAATAGATCACGGTGTATCTCGAATGGTCGGGTTTAACAGGATGCCGAAGTCCGTTTGAGATGCACATTGACTACGACAGACGCTACGTTTGGGATCGGGTTTCGACCGGTACTTCTGAAGCGTACGGGCGGGGAGGCTTGTGTGTCAGCCGCTTTAGGAATCTCTGTGACCCACTTCCCCCTTCCATCTCCATCCCTAACCCCACCCCAAACCCTTCTCTCTCCCCTTCCCCCTCACGATATCCCATGGACCCCAACTTTCCGTCTCGCTGTCTCTGGGGGTTTTCTGCACAGCTTCATCCCGTATGTATCCTAAGCCGGTTAGCTCCCTTTTTCTAAATCTTCCTGCCAAGCACACTGGTCTCCGTCCATTAACCCTGGTAAATTTCCTGCGGTGGCAGAGAATGTTCTCTTTCTCTGGCCTGTCCTTCCTTTGCCATGGTTTTATTTTGATTTCATTTTATTTCATTTTCACGGTTATTCAGAAAATAAGTTTCTCATTGCTTGCCGACTCTTTTTTTTTTTTTTTTCTTTTTTTTTTTTTTTTTTTTTTTTCCCAGTGGCCCCTTTGGCTGATATTCCTTTCGTCCAATAAAGAATTCGGGATGTATCTTTTCAATGCTGAAAAACCTACCTTATAGGATTATTTCATATCTGAAGGAAAGAAGTTAAAACTTCGTTTATTCAATGACAGCATCGCCCAACAGAAATGACAGTCTGTTCACAGATGTAAGAGATTTGTCGTTCAACTTTCAACCCCCTTCTTCCCTCTGCCCTTCTCTGTTTAGTTTTGGCGATCAATATTGGCAAAAAGCTACTCCCCCCCCCCCCCCCCCCCCCCCCCCCGTCCTGTCCACCCCCTACCCCCTCCAATACATTTCTGACTCATCTGCAAACCACCCACGCCAGGCTAAACCAGCATTTGTGCTACTTCGTTTTTTCCTTGTCCTGTCAGTTTGGTTTGTCCGAATGCGTTGCAGATGGAGCATTATCCGTTGCGTTCGTCCATCGACCTCACTACTCTCTTTAAATGTTGGGGTTGGGATTCATCTTTAGCAGGCTACTCAAGTTCGATTAATACCCTGACAAAAAAAACAAAAAAACAAGAATTAGGGTTTCTATTGAAATCCTGGATGATGTGTTTGTGAGTGTTATGCTTTGTGTCATAACACAAGGACGGTAACTCTAAATGGTATCACTTGCTCCAGCATCCTGGGAAAAACTCACAAGCGATGACACGAAACTTCCACGACTTGCGCACGTAGTTCAGTAATGTGAACTTCATCGTCTTTCGGAGACTAAAGGCCCAGCTTAGATCGTCAGTCTCAATTCCTGTTCCAAAGGAACACTTAAAACAGAAATTACGGCACGCACTTACGCAGTTGGGGCAAAGAAACAGTGTATGAAAAAGAAAAAGAAAAGAGATTTAGAAAAACGAGAGAGAGAGAGAAAAAAAAAAAAAAAAAAAAAAAACTGCTGAAGTGGATGTGCATTACATTGCATAAGCCAGACCTTTCCGGAAAAGAAATATAAGACCGTTTGGATAGATGGCTCTGGGACTGCCACGCAGAGACCTTTGGTGTGGCTGTGTTTTGGGGAGTCAGAAAAAGGGGGCATGAGGGGATTACAAACAACGCGGAGGACACAGATGATGAGTCAGCAAAAACAATTTGAAAGAAAGAAAGAAAGAAAACGGGGGAAACACACACACACACACACACACACACACACACACACACACACACACACACACACACACACACACACACACACACACACACGCACACACGCACACACGCACGCACGCACGGACGCACACACACACACACACACACACACACACACACACACACACACACACACACACACACACACACACACACACACACACACACGAATTCTGTGAAATATTATAGGTGAGGGCCCTCAGTAATTTGTTTTGTAAGTAAAGAGGAATACCAGAAATATGATCTGTGTTTCGCCTGAACGGACATTGGGGATATGAACACGTGAGTGTGTTTCACTTGGAATTCGGATAGACTTCACTTCTTTTTTTTTCATTTGATTTTCTTTCCCCTGTGGCCGCGCTAGCCATATACGGTGCTATCTTAGAGAGGAGAGAGAGAGAGAGAGATGGGGGGGAGGGAGGGGGGGAGGAGAGAGAGAATTGCAGTCAATTATGCCACAGGCCAGTACGAAGGGATGCAAACTACGGTACAACCATTGGTGTGTGTGTGTGTGTGTGTGTGTGTGTGTGTGTGTGTGTGTGTGTGTGTGTGTGTGTGTGTGTGTGTGTGGGTGTGGGTGTGTGTGTGTGTGTGTGTGTGTGTGTGTGTGTGTGTGTGTGTGTGTGTGTGTGTGTGCGTGCGTGCGTGCGCGCGCGCGTGCGTGCGTGTGTGATGTGTGTGTGCGCGCGCGCGCGAGAGAGAGAGAGAGAGAGAGAGAGAGAGAGAGTGTGCGGAGAGAGACAGACAGACAGACAGAGAGAGAGAGAGACAGAGAGAGAGAGAGACAGAGACAGAGACAGACAGACAGACAGACAGAGTGGGAGAGTTACGATCAGCTGGGCCACAGGCCAATACGAGTGGCTGTGAGTTACAACCATTGGTGTCCTGGAAACATACACCAGGTTCTCTGAGCAGTGCAGAAGATCAGAAACATAACACAGCAGCAGCCACCCTAAAATCACATGTATCACCTCGACAAAACATTGAACTCTCCTAAGAAACATAACGCAGCAACCAAGCTAAAATCACATGTATCACCTCCACAAAACATTGAACTCTTCTAAGAAACATAACGCAGCAACCAAGCTAAAATCACATGTATCACCTCCACAAAACATTGAACTCTCCTAAGAAACATAACGCAGCAACCAAGCTAAAATCACATGTATCACATCGACAAACTATGGAACTTTTCTAAGCGACTTGTACAAGAACGTTGCTTTTTCTTTTCGGGAGGATTGCTGTCCTTAGTTGGCAGAACAGCGTTAGCGTAAATAATCTGTCACATAGAGATGATGCCTTACTGTGGATGGCCAACAAACTGATGCTGAACTTGGCTACCACGGAACTGATACCAGTTGGTGGTGCTTCGTCCTGATGATGCTTGAGGCTGCAGCCGTCTGCAGGATTGGCAGTGGCACCTTCCCCGAAGATGGCGTATGGCTGCCTTAATGGCGGGATAAAAAAAAAAAGGTCATACACACAAAACTCCACTCCCCTTTGTTAGGTAGATGAGATTCATACTTGTCTTTCTATATTGGGAGAGTCCGCAGGAGTATCAGCCTGCGTACGCAGAAGAAGAAGAAGGAGAGACAGTAGCAGCGTGGCACTTAAAACTTGCACAACTATCTCAGAGTCAGACTGGACCAAATTTCTGAAATGTAACAGCATATTAGTATCACCCACCGCGCTTTCTTTTCTCTATTTCTGAGCATCTATTAGGCCTACGCGATGTCTTCCTATTGCATCGATGTGCACCATCATTTCTCTGACACCATCAAGGCTAAATTACTGCTTTTTTTTTTGTTCTCAGTGGGTTTTCCAGCTGTACTTATCAGTCTGTTGAAAAGAATTCAAAAACAGTGCTGCAAAAAAAAAAAAAAAAAAAAAAAAAAAAAAAAAAAAAAAAAAAAACTTATGGCGGGAAAAAAAGAGATGGGGGGGAAAAAACGAGGACAAATATAGCACTTCTCTGGCTCCCAGTGCCATTGCAGGCTGCAGACGATGATGGCAGTTGTCGCCATGTTGATGAAGTCCCGTTCGCTGTCTTTGTCGGCTTTGTTCAGCTCAGCCCCTTCATCTTGTTCTCTTTGTTCTTCCCATGGAAAGCGTTCAGGGCTGGCCTATCAGGCGGCAAAATCAATGACAGCAGAGCGCCACGCGTCTTCAGGCTTTGTTCGTGTGTTTTGTTTTGTTTGTTTGTTTCTCGCCATCTGTTTGGAATAAATTGTTGCCCACTCTGCGCAACGTTTCATCTCTGCTCTGTTGGAAAACAGCATTAAGACTCTCGTTTCAACAAGCGTTCTCCTCAACTGTGGCCTGAGATCTGTGTTGGGTAGGT
>JADBJO010004560.1:177770-182770 GCA_016801955.1 Conus betulinus
CCACACACCTCACACAACACACGCACGCACACACACACACACACACCACACACACACACACACACACACACACACACACACACACACACACATACACGCGCGTGCGCACACACACACACACGGGGGACACGCACGCATGCACCACGCACACACGCATGCTCACGCACACACGCATGCTCACGCACACATAAAGAAATACACATATATTTTATATAATGGACATTGACATGGAGCCTTCTGAAGCCAAACACGTTTTACAATCATATAATTGCGGTGTTTTTACATTATTTTTACCAGTTTGTATGCATTGTTAAAGCGTGCGCACTCAACACACACACACACACACACACACACGCACACGCACACGCGCGCGCGCATGCACCTATGCATGCACGTATGCATGCGTGCACGCAACGTACGAACACTCCCGCAACGCACGCATGCACGCACGCATGCATGGCACGCAACGCAGCACGCACGCATTCATTTTATTTCTCAAACTCCCTCGTTCACACCAAACAACAACACACACACACACACACACACACACACACACACACACACACACACACACACCACACACCACACACACACACACCACCACACAAGACAACACAAGACAAGACAACCACAAGACAACACAATACAATACACAACACAACACACACACACAACCACACACCACACACCACACACACACACACACACACACACACACACACACACACACAACACGACTTTAATTCAGCTTTTATTTTGTTAGAGTGATCAAAGATTTAGATGCACACTGACAAAGAGAGAAGAGCTAAGGGAGGAGAGAGGAGAGAGAAGTGATTGTGTTGTGAAGTATGATGAGTGTGAGTGTGTGTGCGCGCGCGCGCGCGCGTTTGTGTGTGTGGTGTGTGTGTGTGCGCGCGCGCGCGCGCGCGCGCGTTTATGTGTGGTGTGTAAAGAGAAGGGATAGTGGTGTATGGGGATATAGGGTGGCGATGGGGGTGAAAAAAATAGAGAGGGTGGGATAAATGGGAGAAACTGTCAGTCGGCGTACATATGATAACATAACTCGAATATACTCCTATCCTCTCTCTTCCCTCTCGTCTCTCTCTCTCTTTCTCTCCTCTCTCTCACTCACTCATCTCTCTCTCTCTCTCTCGGAGTTGTGCTGTGTGTGAGTGTGGTTGTGTGTGTGTTGTGGGTTTGTGGTGTGTGTGGTGTGTGTGTGTGTTGTGCAGTGTGCGTTTGTGTGGTGTTGTGTGCTGTGCGTGTGTGTGTGTGTGTGTGTGTGTGTGTGGGTTTTGTGTGCGTGTGTGGTGTGGTGTGTGTGTTGTGTGTGTGGTGTGTGTGTGTGTGCTGTCGTGTGTGTGTGGTGTGTGTGTGTGTGTGTGTGTGTGTGTGAGCGCGCAAGCAATCAGCTGCTGAACAGCCTTTTAATAGCTTATAGCCTTTGTAATGGGTGTCTTCGCACCGCAACTAGTAATAGATGCGCATTTTAATGTATCAAATTGAAACTGGTTTCGTATCGTTTTACTGATGGGTTTCAAACCTAGTGCCACTCCCTGTACCCAGAGAGGGAGAGAGAGAGAGAGATGGAGAGTGAGTGGAGAGAGACTGGGAGAGAGAGGAGAGAGGGATGAGGAGCGCGCCGGAGAGCGAGAGAGGAGGGAGACGGAGTGAGAGCGAGAAGAGCGGAGGAGACGGAGAGGCGGGATGAGGAGAGACAGACAGACAGACAGACAGTTAGACAGACAGACCAGACGAGGAGACAAAAGAAAGACGTAGAGACGAGAGAGCAGACAGACAGCAGCCAGACCGCAGCGGCGAGCAGCGGTATCAGAACGGGGGCAGGGGGGGGAAGCAGTAGATTAGACAAGACAAAACATAACAGGGTTCAGCTTCCTCTCGGCAGATTAAAATCACTGGGCAGTCACGACGCTCATCTCTCTTCCTCTTCCACTTCCCTTCGGTCTCCGGGAACTCCATAAGTTCCCCCTCCCTCTCATCCCAATCTCTCCTCTCTCGGCATCTCCTTCTCCAGGCTCTCCCCCAGCATTCTCTCGTCTCTCTCTGTCTCTCTCTCTCTCTTTCTCTCGTCTCTCTCGGCTATCTCTCTCCTCTCATCTTCCTCCTCTCTCTCTCTCTAGCTCTATCTCTCTCCATCTTTCATTCAGTCTCTACTCCATCTGTTCTCTGTCTCTGTAACCTGTCTGTCGAGTCCTCTCATCATGCTCCCTCCCTCTTCTCTAAGCTCAGTCCCTCTCCTAGATTCTCTGTCATAATTCCTACCCCATCAGTTCTCTCTCTCCGTGTCTCGGTCTCTGCGCTCTCCTCTCTCTCTCGTCCTCTCTTCTCTCTCTCTCTCCTCTCTCTTTCTTTAACCTCCCATCTCCATTCACACCGCCCTCCTGCATTGGCCCACGCCCCCCTCCCCCCCCTACCTACCCCGCCCCCCCCCCCCCCCACCCCCCCCCCCCCACACACACAACAGGGAACCCTTTTCTCTCCCTCTATACCTCTCTTCTCTCTAACAGGGGAAACACCACAGGTGTGTCGAGTCAAGCAGGTGCGGAGAGCACTCAGTGCTTTGACTCTGCGGACTCTACGTCTCGTCTAAATCATCCATGTCCAGCAGGATTGTTAGTCACAGCCGTTTGCGCCTACCACTAGTCTCGCGGCATGCTGACTTCTTAGTTAATGGAACCAATACCCAGACAAGGACGCTTAAAAAAAAAAAAAAAAAAAAAAAAAAAAGAAAAGAAAACGTATGTGAAAAACAGAAAGAAAAGCAAGAAGGAAGAAAGAAGAAAGAACGAGCGTCACAAAGAAAGAACGAAAGAAAGAAGAAAGAAAAAAAGAAAGAAACCAAAGGAAAAGAAAACGAAAAGAAAGGAAAGAAAAAGAAAAGATAAGAACACCGAAATGGAAAGAGCAAAAAAGAAAGAAGGAAAGAAGAAAAGGAAGAAAGACTGGAAAAAGTTAAAAGAAAAAAAAGGAAAATGGAAAGAAAAAACAATACAAAAAGAAAAAAAGAAAAAAAGGTAAAAAGGAAGAAAAGAAAGACAAGAAAGTAAAAAAAAAAAAAAACAAAGATGCTTGATAAAAAACTGTGGGTTAAAAAGAACAAAAAAAAACAAAAGGGACAGTAACAAAAAAAAAAAAAAAACAAAAAAAAAACAAAAAAAAAAAAAAAAAAAAAAAAAAAAACGAAAAAAAAAAAAAAAAAAAGAAAGAAAAAAACGGAATAAATAAGAAGAAAAAAGGAAAACGAAAAAAAAAGAAAAGAATAAAGACCAAAGACAAAGAAAAGCAATAACAGAAGGAAAGAAGAGAAACAACTAAAAAGTGAACGAAAAAACGCCAAATAACAAGAGGACAAGAAATTCAAATAAAAAAGGGAAAGAAAAAAAGAAAAAAAAAGAAAAACGAATGTGAGGATCGGACAGAGAGGAAAGAAACAACAAAAAAAGGAAAGGAATTTGAAAGGAAAAGACAGAAAACGAACGAAAGAGAAAAAGAAAAAGAAAGAAAAAAGAAGCGAGGAAAGGCAAGACTGGACTGGAAGAAAGAGGAATGTTCTAAAAGCTGTAAAGATGCAGAAACATTAAAACCCAGCTCGCCCTGCTGTCCTGTCGCTAGCGCTAAAAAAGAAAATCCTAATTATTTCATGTGGATCAAAAAACAAACGCCGCAGCGCGCGCTGGGGGGGGCGAAGAACGCTGGCGCGGAGCGCGGCGGAAACACAAATCGAGCGGTGTGGACACACAACGACCCAGAAAAAGAACGCAACGACAAGGGAAAAGATAGGCAAAGAGGCGCAAAAAAGACCAAAACAGAAAACAAATAAGCAGGCATCCAAAAATGCAGGACATTTATTGCCCTCCCGTGAAGACAAACAAGAAATGCACGTGTGGACTGCATTTCACTCAGAAAACGAAAAACGAGATAAAAAAAAAAAAAAAAAGAAAAAGCAAAATCGAATCCCGCAAAAAAGCCTCATCAAAAAAAGAAACACAAAAAAAAAAAAAAAAGTGGGGCGAAATTGAAAGTGCGTAAGGAAACAACTTGCTGATAGCGGCATGCTGTACGAGCGTGCTGTCGACGAGCTGTCTGTGGCTGGGCGTCTGGGAATGATTTCTGTCGCCTGTAACCTTCTGTGTAGTCTTTCTCATCCCAGATCTCGGGTCACTGCTGCCGGTCGATAGGGATAACTCTTTGTGTTATACTATGGTAAACTATGTGGTGTTCAACAGCACACACACGCGCCGACGCTGCGCGCGCGCGCACAGGACGCGCGATGCCGCGCGAGATGCACATAAACCACACATCAAACCAAAAACACAAGCACACACACACACCACACACACACAAAAAAAAGTGCGGCAAGCACCGCGAAAAAGCACACACACCAAAAATATAACAGGCATGCACGACCACGCATGCACACTGCCACGCAGCAGCCCACACTGTGGGCGCGCGCGTACAACAGACTGCAACGTACGCAAACAACGCTCTCGGACCACCAGGCTAAATACATAGCCACTACAAAACAACCACACACACCAAATCATGCGGGCGGCCCGCCACGCCGCACGCGACTGCGAACCCAACCACACACACACCAACAACAAACACCAAACACACACACAACACAAAAAAAACCACCACACCACACTCGTTATGTATCTCGCGGTCTGTCTGTCATCGGGCTGTCGGTTGGCTTGTCTGTCATGTCTGTCTAGGTCTGTTCTGTCCTGTCTCTCTCTCTCTCTTCCTCTCTCTCTCCTCTCGGATAATAAATAACGTCAAAACATTTAAAGGAGTAAACTGGTAACAAAGAGGTAAAAGCCAAGCGACCTATATGGTGTAGGAGGAAATAAGAGGCACATTCGTGATTGTAGCTATGCAATATTTTATGCATCGAGCACACAGGCGAAAGAAAAGATTCAATTGCTGTCAAGGGGAAAGAACCTTGCCTTCAAAATCATAGTGGTCTACAACGTCTG
>JADBJO010004560.1:187770-192770 GCA_016801955.1 Conus betulinus
ACAACATAATCAGTAATCAGTTTTCAGGCTACAAAACATGTAGCGGAGACGTGAAGTTGTCTCTCATCTTAAACGCTTTACATCAGTAGAAACCTCGATTCTTAAGGTCTTCGTATCTTTTAAAACTTTGCCATAAACATAGTATGAACGTGTATGGCCGTCTATAACCTTTCTGCGAAATACATTTCATGCATATGCCTTCAAGAACTGGACAACAAAATACCAAATTGCATCTCATTCCCCCGCTCCCCCCCCCCCCCCCCCCCCCCCCCCCCCCCTGTTCCTGTTACCACATGGAACCAACCAAATCAGTTTCTCTGTTGTTTATCTGTCACGAACGTAATGGGTTTTTATTTCAATAACACCAACTGTGAAGTTCACGATCAATCTTATCAGCTACATGTCCAAATCAATTTTCAGTAAGTAAGGCCCACTATCAGGGGAAATGGTGCAGTTTTCGTACAAATCGTCGCTTCGAAAATGATCATTCTACATTCGCTCTCTGCAATCGACAAGAATTTGTCTGAACGCCTGAGTAAACTAATTTCCATTTCCGACGCTCTGTTTGAATCTCCAAAACCATTATGAAACATTTCTTCTTTCTTTTTTGCAATCCTATTTCCACACCATTTCATCCATTTTGCGTGGCAACCTCAAATATTTCCTGTCCAGGAGTTCTGATCAATAACAATCTTGCTGCTGAGCAAATTTGAGAACGGTCTTTGTTTGATTCATCATACGCCAGATCATTTTTTTTTTTAATCCGCATGTCCAAACCCAGTCAATAATTTTCATAATGTTCCTTTCATCACTAGGTCTTCATATTTAATCCACATTTTTCGTAGGTGCACATGTTTCTTCATACCTTCAAGCTTTGATGTAACCGCTAAATGCATTCCAAGTTTCGTGTATGAAAAAACATCAAAATTCGACAGTGAGCTTCACTTAATCTCTGAGCAGGTTTCGGATTTACGCAAATTGTCCTGATGAAATGAAAGCACATTCATCTTTCCACAGGAAATGACCGAAACGAAAATATCCTCAGTCTCATTCGACAGTTTTTCCTGTATTTTTCCCCCCCCAAGGAATCAACATGAAATTCAATAAGGAAATGATCAGATTCGGCGCGTTCAGAAATAAAACTGTTACAGGAACCACGAAAAATAGAGAACGAATATTCAGACAGACGAACAGACAGACACACCGACACAGACAGACAGAGAGAAAGGGCGGAAGGGGGGGGGGGGGGGGGGGGGGGGGGGGGGGGGGGGGGGAGAAGGGTCAAGCCGAAGGACAGACAGTCTGACGTGAACGATCTGGCGCAGTGTTTGCTGACACATCGTTTCTGCATTACAGGAAATTAACCTTGCACAGTGCTGCTGTTGTTATTGGTGGTGGTGGTGGTGGTGGTGGTGGTATGGTTGGTGTGTGTGTGTGTGTGTGTGTGTGTGTGTGTGTGTGTGTGTGTGTGTGTGTGTGTGTGTGTGTGTCTGTCTGTCTGTCTGTCTGTCTGTCTGTCTGTCTGTGCTTGCGTGTGTACGTGCGTGCGTGCGTGTGTGCGTGCCTGCGTGCGTGCGTGCATACGTGTGTGTGTGTGTGTGTGTGTGTGTGTGTGTGTGTGTGTGTGTGTGTGTGTTGTGTGTGTTTTGTGTGTGTTTGTGTGTGTGTGTGTGCGTGTGTGTGTGTGTGTGTGTGTGTGTGTGTGTGTGTGTGTGTGTGTGTGTGTGTGTGCGTACGCGCGCGCGTGTGTACTTTCCTACTTTCCATCCATTTTCCTCTCTTTCCTTTCTTTTCGTTATGTTCTTCACTTTTTTCTCCTGTTTCGTACCTTTTTCCTACTTTTACCTTACTCTTTCCTATCTTTCCCGCGCTTTCCACACTTTTTTTTTTTTCCCCCGCTTTTTTTCCCATTTTTTCCACTTTTTATTTTTTTCCCTTTTTTATTTCCTTTCCCCCTACCTTTTCCCCCTACTTTTCCACTACCTTTTCCCCTTACCTTTTTTCCTCACCTTTTTTCCCTCCTCTTTTTTTTTTTTTCTTTCCCCCCTACTTTTTCCTCACCTTTTCCCCTGCTTTTTTTTTCCCTACTTTTTTCCTCACCTTTTTCCCTGCCTTTTTTCCCTACGTTTCCTCACCTTTTTCCCTCCCTTTTTTTCCCTACGTTTCCTCACCTTTTTTCCCTGCCTTTTTTTTCCCTACTTTTCCTCACCTTTTCCCTGCCTTTTTTTTTCCCCCTACGTTTCCTCACCTTTTCCCTGCCTTTTTTTTTTCCCCCACCTACGTTTTCCTCACCTTTTCCCTCCCTTTTTTTTTTTGCCCCACTTTTTCCCTCACCTTTTCCCTCCCTTTTTTTTTTCCCTACGTTTCCCCTCACCTTTTCCCTGCCTTTTTCCCACCTACTTTTTCCTCACCTTTTTTCCCTCCCTTTTTTTCCCTACGTTTCCTCACCTTTTCCCTGCCTTTTTTCCCTACGTTTCCTCACCTTTTCCCTGCCTCCCTTTTTTCCCACCTACTTTTCCTCACCTTTTCCCTGCCTTTTTTCCCTACGTTTTTCCTCACCTTTTCCCTGCCTTTTTTCCCACCTACGTTTTTCCCTTTTCCTCACCTTTTCCCTCCCTTTTTTCCCTACTACGTTTTCAACCTTTTCCCTCCCTTTTTTCCCCCACCTACGTTTTCCTCACCTTTTTTCCCTTTTTTTTTCCCTTTTCCTCCTCACCTTTTTTTTCCCTTTTTTTTCCCTTTTTTCTCACCTTTTCCTTTTTCCTGCCTTTTTCCCTACGTTTTCCTCACCTTTTCCCTGCCTTTTCCCTACGTTTCCTCACCTTTTCCCTGCCTTTTCCCCCTACGTTTCCTCACCTTTTTTCCCTCCTTTTTCCCACCTACTTTTTCCTCACCTTTTCCCTCCCTTTTTTCCCACCTACTTTTCCTCACCTTTTTCCCTCCCTTTTTCCCACCTACTTTTTCCCTCACCTTTTTTCCCTCCCTTTTTCCCACCTACTTTTCCTCACCTTTTCCCTGCCTTTTTTTCCCCCTACGTTTTCCTCACCTTTTCCCCCCCTTTTTTCCCACCTACTTTTCCTCACCTTTTCCCTGCTTTTTTCCCACCTACTTTCCCTCACCTTTTTCCCTGCCTTTTCCCACCTACTTTCCCTCACCCTTTTTTCCCTGCCTTTCCCACCTACTTTTCCCTCACCCTTTTCCCCTACTTTCCCTCACCTTTTTTTTTTTTCCACCTACCTTTCCTCACCCTTTCCCTGCCTTTTCCCCCCCTACTTTTCCGCACCTTTTCCCTGCATTTTCCCACCTACTTTCCCTCACCTTTTTTCCCCCTGCTTTCCTTTTTTTTTTCCACCTACCTTTCCTCACCCTTTCCCTGCCTTTTTCCCCCTACTTTCCCGCACCTTTTCCCTGCATTTTTCCCACCTACTTTCCCTCACCTTTTCCCTGCCTTTTTTTTTTTTTTCCACCTACCTTTCCTCACCCTTTCCCTGCCTTTTCCCCCCCTACTTTTCCGCACCTTTTCCCTGCCTTTTTCCCTACTTTTCCTCACCTGTTCCCTGCTTTTTTTCCACCTACTTTTCCTCACCTTTTCCCTGCTTTTTTCCCCCTACTTTTCCTCACCTTTTCCCTGCCTTTTTTTTCCCCTACTTTTCCGCACCTGTTCCCCTGCCTTTTCCCCTACTTTTCCTCACCTGTTCCCCTACTTTTCCCCTACTTTTCCTCACCTTTTCCCCCTTTTCCCACCTGTTCCCTGACCTTTCCCCCTACTTTTCCTCACCTTTTCCCTGCATTTTTCCACCTACGTTTCCTTACCTTTTCACTGCCTGCCTTTTTCCCCTACTTTTTACGCACATTTTCCCGATCTCCGCCCTAATTTTCCTCACCTTTTCCCTGCTTTTTATCACCTACTTTTCCTCACCTTCTTCCTTCCTTTGTCCACCTACTTTTCCTCATCTTTTCCCTACCTTTTTCTCTACCTTTTCTCACCTTTTCCCTTCCTTTTTCCACCTATTTTTTGTCACCCTTTACCTGCCTTTTCCCCTACTACTTTTCCTCACCTTTTTCCTCCCTTTTTTTCCCACCTACTTTTCCTCACCTTTTCCCTCCCTTTTTCCCACCCTACTTTTCCTCACCTTTTTTCCCTGCCTTTTTTTTCCCGCCTACTTTTCCTCACCTTTTTCCTACCTTTTCCCCTATATTTCTTCACGTTTTCCCTTGCCCTTTTCTACTTTCCCATACCTTTTCCTAAGTTCTCTACTTTTTGTCAGGTCGAAAATGAACACACATTCAGACCATACATCCATGCTATATACATATATATATATATATATATATATATATATATATATATATATATATATATATATATATATATATATATATATATATATATAAAAAGAAATAGGAAGAAGTACACGTGTGCACCTCAAAACCATCACACCCTTTATAACAAAAACAGGCCCGTCATGCTTCGAGTCTTCCTTTATTTAATCTGAAGCAATCTGCTTTGGATCCAGGGGTTTAGAACGCAGGTCACACGATTCTTCAGCACTGTCCGTTTGATGTGCAGTGTCAGCATCAGCGATTGCTGACTGAAGCTGGTGTGAGGGTTATTACTGTGTGGGTTAGTTTCGGTGTGTACGTGGTGTTTGATTAAGGCTTTGAACATTTTAGATGTACAAGCGCGCAGTGTGTGTGGTGTGTGTGTGTGTGTGTGTGTGAGTGTGTGTGTGGTGTGTGTGTGTGTGTGTGTGTGTGTGTGTGTGTGTGTGTGTGTGTGTGTGTGAATTCGTGTGTGTGTGAATTCGTGCGTGTGTGTGCGTACGCGCGCGCGCGTGCGTACATGCGTGGTGTGTGTGTGTGTGTGTGTGTGTGTGTGTGTGTGTGTGTGTGTGTGTGTGTGTGTGTGCATGCACGCGCGCGTGTTTTGTGTGTGTGTGTGTGTGTGCGTGTGTGTGTGTGTGTGTGTGTGTGTGTGTGTGTGTGTGTGTGTGTGTGTG
>JADBJO010004561.1:2500-5000 GCA_016801955.1 Conus betulinus
GGTCCAACGCATCCAGGGCAGTGATCTTAGGGATGATGAGGCGCAGTAAACCAGTGTCTCCAGGGCCCTGAGGGGTATCAAAGAGGTCATGATGGTCATATCGCAGATGATGTTTAGAAAGTACCTGGACAACAAAAACAACTCCCAGCATCACGTCAACCCCACCAACATCATCATCTCTCAACTCCCCTCTGTCACCCACTCGTCTATTCCCCGCAAAATCGCTGATGGGGAGTGTGACATCATCATTCTCCACCGCCAGTATGGTATTCTTGTCGGTGAGGTCAAATCTGTCGGAGGGCAGTACCTCTCTACACAGTCACAAGCAGACCAGGATCAGATCATCGCCAGGGTGGTCACGAAGGCCATAAAGCAGCTTGACAACCAGGAATTCGCACTGAAGCACCTTGTACACGACTTGGCTGGCGGCAACATCAGGGTGACAAAGGCGCTTCTTCTACCTAACATCACCTCAGCTCAGCTGACTGCGGCAGTGTGAACAGTTCTCGACAGCTCCAAGTGGTGAGTAGACATTATAGGCACACCCTAGTGCTGAGAGACAAGACACATTCTTTGCCAACTACAAATCACATGACACGTGTAAACAGATCACATCTGTCATCTATCTATGTACTAATTGTAATGGTTTAGTCTGGATTGCAGTGTCATGACCACAAGCTTGTACACATTGAAAGTGATGAAGATCTATACACTGTATAACAGGACTGCATGCTGCAATTGATATGTAAACAGTATTTGATAATAATTGGATTTCTACTTAACATGCATGGTTGTTGACTGTGAAGTGCTTTAAGGTTGGTGTCTAAGGACAGGCGTTAAAAAAAGTATTCGAAAAAAAAAAGTGATAGATTAATTGATAGATTGATTGATTGATGATGATGATGATGATGATGATGATGATGATGCTGATGATGATGATGATAACAATAATGACAGCAGTAATGATAATAGTAAAATAATCATCATCATAAGAATGATGATAATGATAATGATGATGGTGATGATAACAATAATAATAATGATAATATAATAAAATATAATAATAATAATAACAGAAAAAGCAACAATGACTATAATGATGGTAATGATAATAATGGTAATACTACTAATAATGATGATAATATAGCAATGATGATGATGATGATAAATATAACGACAATAATACTAATGATGATGATGATGATGATGATAATAATAACAGTAATAATATAACGATAATATGATACTTGCCTGCATACACAGGAGCTTGCGGAATTAAAGCTGTACAGATTGTGACTGACAAAGATTTTACACGTTGTAACTGACACATGCCTGAGCACACTTTTTGACATAGATCTGTTCATATTGTAACTGACATAGGTTTCTACACACTGTGTTGGGGTGGAACTATACAGACTGAATGCTACTGTATTATACACGCTGTCACCAAGAGGTCTGTACACACTGTGTGATTATATTTTGCCTGTTCTGAACATGAGGTAGACATGTCTGCACCTGTTGTATTAATAGGTGTGTACACATTATGTAACAGGTCTGCTCTACTGTATTCTGTAGGTCTGTAGACACTGTATAACAGATATGTACCCACTGTATCATATAGATATGTAATAATATATAACAAATCTGCACCTACTGTATTACAGGATTCTGTGATATTACACTACAGAACCTGTACATACGGTATTGTAAGGTGTTTTAAAGATCTGAAACTGCTGGATTACATAGTTCTGTACATATGATATAACAGATCTGTGCCCAGCGTTTTACATTAGTTCTGTACATACTATGTAACAGGTTTATACCTATTATTGATTATATAGTTTTGTACACACTATAGAACATCTCTGTATTTTCAATATTACATTGGACTATGCATACTATGTAAAAAGATGTAACCAATACATTACATAGTTCTGTATATACTACACACATAGATAGATAGATAGACAGACAGACAGAGAGACAGACAGACAGATAGATAGATAGATGAAATAGACTTGTACCTTCTGTGTGACTAGACCTACACATACTATATAAACAGGTCTGTGCCTACTATGTCACATAGACTTATACGTAATATATCACAGCTCTGTGTGTCTGATGTATGATATAGACTATACACTACTACATAACGGGTCTGTACCTACTGTATTACATAGTTCTATACATACTATACAACGAGTCTGTACCTACTGTTTTATAGGGGTCTGTACACACTATATATCAGGTCTGTATCTACTTTATTACATAATTTCTAATTTACATACAACAGATCTGTTTCCACTGTATCACATAGTTCTGACACACTAAACATCAGGTCTGCACTTCTTCACATAGTTCTCCATGTTCTGTATAACATGTCTGTACCTAATGTATGACATAGGTATGTGCACAGTGTATGGCATAAAGTAATGGCCTATTCTAAACATGATGTAAGACATGTATGTACTTCTGTATTCTATAAGTTTCTACATTCTGT
>JADBJO010004561.1:12500-17500 GCA_016801955.1 Conus betulinus
TGAAAGAGAAAGAGGGAAACACGAGGCAGAGACTACTGCTGGTACTGCCGCCACTGCTGCTGCTGTTGCTGCTACTGCTAATGCTGTTGTTGCTATACTACTTCTGCTGATATCACAACTACTTCAATAATAGTACTATGTATGAAGAATTAAAAAAAGAAAATAAAAAGACACGCGGCTATAGACTACGTACTGTAGATCTATAGATCCCGTTTTATATCTACACGGAATTTACGGGACCCACACCTGACTTTGTATCCTGTGACACAGATTCCAGCTTCCGGTGGCTGTCAGCTGTCCAGCACCGACTGCCCTCAGTCCGTGTGTGGGCAGCGTCGCTGCGCAGTGTGGACAGCGACCCCACACGTCCCCCTCCGTCCTGGCTGGAAGTCCGCACAGTCAGTGAACCTCTTCGGTCACCACCTGCAGTGACCAGACAGGTGGAGGCGTCAGGTCCGATAAATGGCAGCTACATCCCCCAGTACAGCGCCACAGCACTGCCTCCCCCCACAGAGGGACCATCAGTCCGGCAGCTGAGACACAGGGATCAGGCAGGTCACAGTGGGGGTGACCCCTGGGAGTGTGATCTGTGTGCCGACACCATTGGTCACCTCCTGACCCATAAAATACGTGTGGGACAGCCAGGTAGGAAACTGTTGTGTCTCATCATCGTCATCATCATCATCATCATCATCATCATCAGCAGCAGCAGCAGCATACTAGTGATGACAGGAATTCGGATCTAATTCTGTACAATGTACAAGTACTGACAGGAGAAATAAATCTGGATCTCCACCTCTGATTCACATTTATTTCTTGTACACAATGGATGGGTTGTGTGTGCGTGTGTCTATCTGTCTTTCTGTCTGTCTGTCTTTCTGTCTGTTGGTTTGCGTGTCTGTGTGTGTGTGCATCAGACCAGCCAGGGTTGGAGGTGTACAGTGACGTCATGTCATCATGATCATGCTGTTTTCAGGTGCCCCCCCAGTACAAGGACACCTGGGTTCTCTGTGCTCGCCTGTGTGATGCACGTGATGCCGACGTCCTCGTACGTCGTCTGAGTCGCCGTCACGGCGTACCAGTCAGGGCAGTGCCACGTCGCCCCAGTGATAATGATGCACGGGATCTGGCCCTGGCCCTCACTGACCAGGTCATCGTGACAGACATGGACAATGTCCAGGGGATGGAGAGGACGGTGGTCATCGCGCTGGGGTGGTTGGGTGGTGTTGACTATATGTCAGTTTCCAGGTCCACCAGTTTTCTGTGTGTCATTTACTGACACCACTACAGGGACAGACTGTCACTAAGCGTGACGCGTCACACCTCCACATCTCGTCACCGACGGCTTGATCTTTCTCTCTCTCTCTCCCCCCCCCCCCCCCCCCCCCCCCCCCCCCCCCCCCCCCCCCCCCCCCCCCACCCCTTCCTGCTCTTCATCTTTCTGCTCTTCTTCTTTCCGTTCAGTCTTTTCTTTCCTCCTTTCTTTCTTTCTTTCTTCTTCTTCTTTCCTTTTCTCCTGCCGTCCATTCCATCATCATCTCTTTGTTCACTTTTTTCTTCATTACCCTTGTCCTTTTCCTGGTTTATTTCGTCCGTCTGTTCTTGTTCAGTAACGTTCACTTACATTCATTCCTTCTTCCCTCCTGCACTCTTTCCTTCTTTCTTTCTTTCTTCTTATTGTGACGTCATTTATACAGTGACGTCAACACTGAACTGTACTGTGGCAGAACTCAAGAAGCCAACCTGTTTATCAACGTTTTTTTTCTGTCTGTCTGTCTGTCTGTCTGCCTGCCTGTCTGTCTGTCTGTCTGTCTGTCTGTCTGTCTGTCTCTCTCTCTCTCTCTCTCTCTCTCTCTCTCTCTCTCTCTCTCTCTCTCTCTCTCTCTCTCAAGACATTTTGTATGTATATGTGCTTAGTGCCCCCAGAAGGCTCCAGAAGCTTGTGTCATGTGACGTTGAAGGTTGTTACACATATATCATTGTGAGTTTGGAAGCCGTGTCATCGATATATTTTTTTTTTTTTATGTCTGATGATGTGTATGCCCTTTCTTGTGACTTTTGTTATTTAAAGGTTCCACGCAACATTGAATCAAATTATTTACGTTTGGTTGTGTCTATAGACATTCAAAAGAAAATTCTAGTTTTATTTCATCTCTCTCTCTCTCTCTCTCTCTCTCTCTCTCTCTCTCTCTCTCTCTCTCTCTCTCTCTCTCTCTCTCACACACACACACACACACACACACACACACACACACACACACACACACATGTTACTTCATAACACATGATAAAAGTGAACAGACAGATTTATCCACAATATATAAATGTAAACATCTTTCGTGTCGTTTCTTGTTTTATTTAATGTAGGCATTCCATGGCAAATCCACATGTTATAGTAGCCATCATCTACGTAGTGTGTGTTACACCGGATGCTTTTTTTTATGCATAATGTACAAGAAATGTGATGTGTTTTAAACAGGTGACATTCTTCACAATTCACACGAATGTGGTGTGTTTTAAACATGGTGCATTCTTTACAATCCACACACATGTGTGTGTGTTTAAAACATCGTTATTCTTTACAATCCACACAAAATGTGGTGTGTTTTAAACATGGTGACATTCTTTACAATCCACACAAAATGTTGTGTTTTAAACATGGTGACAATCTTTACAATCCATACAAAATGTGGTGTGTTTTAAACATGGTGACATTCTTTACAATCCACACAAAATGTGTGTGTTTTAAAACATGGTGACATCCTTTATAATCCATAAAAATGTGGTGTGTTTTAAACATGGTGGCATTCTTTACAATCTGCACAAATGTGTGTGTTTTAAACATGGTGAAATTCATTACAATCCACACAAATGTGGTATGTTTTAAACATGGTGACATTCTTTACAATCCACACAAAATCTGGTGTGTTTTAAACATGGTGGCGTACTTACAATCCACACAAAGTGTTTTAAACATGGTGACATACTTTACAACCTACACAAACATGGTGTGTTTTTAAACATGGTGACATTCTTTACAGTCCACACAAATGTCGTGTGTTTTTAAACATGGTGACATTCTTTACAATCCACACAAATGTGGTGTGTTTTAAACATGGCGGCATTCTTTACAATCCGCACAAATGTGTGTTTTAAACTTGGTGACATTCTTTACAATCCACACAAAATCTGGTGTGCTTTAAACATGATGACATACTTTACAATCCACACAAAACATGGTACGTTTTTAACATGGTGACATTCTTTACAATCCACACAATGTGGTGTGTGTTTTAAACATGGTGACATTCTTTACAATCCACACAAAATCTGGTGTGTTTTAAAAACATGATGACATGGTGTGTTTTTAACAAGGTGACATTCTTTACAATCCACATAAATGTGGCATGTCAAAACAGGGAAAAATAATCGCTATAGCTCACACAGAAGGGCTGTCGGTACTTTCCCTTTCTGGTTCAACAGAAAAATTCAAAGGAGCAGCCCAGCACCGAAGTGTGTGTGGTCAACATTGGGTCAAGAAGGACCTGTAGGAGACGACGACATCTGCTGAACCGGACAGCACAGTGACTGTCCTTCTGCAATGGACATTAGTAAAAGGGCATTGACATGAACTGTGTGTAAACAGGCAATGACATGAATTCTGTGTTCACAGGCAATGACAGGGATTCTGTGTTCACAGGCAATGACAGGAATTCTGTGTTCACAGGCAATGACAGGAATTCTGTGTTCACAGGCAATGACGTGAATTCTGTGTTCACAGGCAATGACGTGAATTCTGTGTTCAAAGGCAATGACGTGAATTCTGTGTTCACAGGCAATGACGTGAATTCTGTGTTCACAGGCAATGACAGGAATTCTGTGTTCACAGGCAATGACATGAAATGTGTGTAAGCGGACAATAACATGAGTTCTGTGTGAAAGGCAGTGGCATGAACTTGTGTAAACAGGCAATGTTATGAATTTTGTGTAAACCGGCAACGACACGAATTCTGTGTGAACAGGCAGTGACATAAATTCTATGTTAACAGGAAATTACACGAACTTTGCATGAACAGGCAATGACATGAACTATGTGTAAACAGGCAATGACGTGAATTCCGTATTTACATGCAATGACATGAAGTTTGTGTAAACAGGCAATAACATGAGTTCTGTGTTAGCAGGCAGTGGCATGAACTACGCATTAACAGGGCAGAACCTAAATGTTGGGTTAGAAGAATTTAACAGGAACGATACCATGAAATCTGTACACAGGCAACAGAGGGAGAGAATGAGAGTGGGGAGTTGAGGAGGGGGCGTAGGAGGGTAGGGAGAAGGTACGATGGAGACGGGTGGAAAAAAATGGACTGAACATAGCACCAGTCACTTCGACAATCTCATCTGGAAACGTATCAAATGTCGCTCGCGCGACATACACGAGAGCGATGCATGCACACAGAGACAGACACACGCGCGCTCACACACACATACACATGCACATATACAGAGGAATGGACACACTTACGCACACACTGTTACCTATACACACGCACACGCGCACACACACACACACACACACACACACACACACACACACACACACACACACACACACACACACACACACACGCATACACACACAAACACACACACACACATTCAGTCCTCCCTCTCTCGATTCCCCATCCCCAACCGTCTGCCCTTTCCCCTCACCCCTCCTCCCACCACCTCAGTCCGCTCTGTACAAACTAGTACAAAAGAAACACGTGTCATCTTCTGCTATTTGGGTATTATTCACTGTGTCATACGACTTTGATTTTCAGTAATTTCGGATATAACTTTGAAATCAAGAACGTGTACATTTACCCTACATAAAAAGTACATTGTAAATAAATGGCACTGTAATTGGTGAACAAATAATGTCAAATACTGTCAATAAAGGGCAGGACAGTGTCTTTCAAGAAAGAAGCCTGCTGAGCCAGTGGAGAGAACGAGCGAAA